>PVJL010007987.1:0-71702 GCA_004026885.1 Lyroderma lyra
GGGTCCGGTGAGAGCCCTCTTCCTGTTCACAGACGGCCATCTTTTCCTGTAACCTCACATGGCACAGGGCAAGGGGCTCTCTGGGGCCTCTTTTATAAGGGCACTAAGCCCCCCAAAGGCTCCACCTCCTAATACCAATGCCTTGGGGGTTAGAATTTCAAACATATAAATTGAACAGGAATAGCCATATTGGACTATTACACAAAATAGAAGTAGACTTCCATTGTGTAAGCCCTGAAATTTGGAGATTTATTTGTTATTGAAGTTTGCATTATCCTAGCAAATATACCCAATATCTCAGGAAATAGCTCTCCCTGGATGGAGGGCACAGGTTTCCTTCAGCAACCGCTTAGTGTAGAAGAGTAAAAAAATGTCCTCCAGCCTTATTAGGTGGCTATGAAACATTCAGGGGACAGCTGACTCCCAGACAACTCAACCATAAAAGGGATATTGTTAACCTTAAACTTTTGATGTGGAGAATATACTGCAAATGAGCAGAAAAGTCCTTCCTTCTTTTCAAAAGAGCATGTAAAAATTTATTGGGAAACCATATTAACATTGTAACCTGTCAAAGGAGAAAATTCCAGAAAAATAAGAAGTTCTGAAACCAAGCATGGTATAACTGATAAACTCTAAAACAGTCTGGAAAACTACCATTACTATTACCAAATTGAAAATTAATTGATTAAAAATCAATTACGGGGAACAATATATAATTTGAAAAGGTACGTAAAATCACCTGTATTCCTGACCTACAGTTTTTAATTTCATGCATCGCCCCTTTGTTCCTACTAGACTTTGTCATCTAAGCTTTTGAATCCAAATGTCAATAGCCAGAGATGACTTCCACTTTGCAGCAATCACATACTTAGCAATCAACCAAGCAAAATGAACAATCTTCTGTATATTTACTCAAATGCACAACTCCAAATTAATGCATGTAAGAAGTGAAATGCAAAGAAGTTGTCCCAGGGAGGAATTGTAGAAGCTTAAACCGGAATGACATGCTTTCAGCTGTTAAGTAATAGAAAACTTAACTTTCAATGGGCTGAAGATATCTAGGAGGATACTTTTATTATCTAATAAGAAATGTGGTATGGAGTGATAATAGATGTATTTAACATTGTTACACAGTATATATGTATTTGTGTGTGCATATATATGTACACACATGTATGTGTATGTGTATGTATACTGAAATGAAAGTATAATGAAATAAAATATCCTACATGTAATATACTCTCATAATTCCTATTCTGTTTTATTTAGTTTTGATTTTTAAAGGTATCAGTGAACAGACACCTCACAACAGGAAATATGCAAATGACCAATAAACACACAGAAAGATACTCTCAAAAAGACAGTTGGCAGAAAATTGCAAATAAAATCTACAGTGAATACCACTAATACACACTAGAAGGGCTAAAATTTAGGAGACGGACAAGGCTAAGTGTTGAAGAGAAGATGCAGCAATAGGGACTCATCATTCTATTGCTAATGGTATACTCAGAAAGACAATTTTGCAGTTTTGTATTAAGTTAAATATACACTGACCCCAGCAATTCATAGTATATACCCAAGAGAAATAGAAACATATTTTCTCACAAAGACTTGCACATAAGTATTCATAGCAGCTTTATTCATAATCCCCCTCAAAAATGGAAACAGTTATCACCTGTCCACTAACAAATAAATGGATAAACAATTGTGATGTAGCCTAATAAAGGACTTCTACTCTGAAACCAAAAAGGAACTGTTCACACACACAATATGGATGAACTGCACAGATAGTATACCGAGTGAAAGAAACCAAATACAAATTCTATATATTGTATGAATTCGTTTATATAAAATTGTAGATGAGAAATCTTTTCTTATAGTGGCAAAAAAATACCAGCAGTGACTCGTAATCTAAAGGAGAGGATTGGCTACACAGGGGCAAGGAGCAGTTTTGGGGAGTGATGAAAACATTCCGTATCTCAATAATGGTAGTGGTTACAAGGTGGCTACATTTGTCAGAACTCATGGAAGTGTACACTGAAAATAAGTAAATTAATTTTAAATCCACTTGGTAGTGAATTACCATTTGAACCACACAACTTTATTACTCAAATTGTTCAGATTTAAATAATATCAAAGGACTTTCTGGAATCCAAATGGTTGCAGGCTGCCATGCTACCCATGATTCCATTAAACATGGTATGGCTATTAAACATGAGGCCTGGTGCCCAATAATTCCAATTAGCACAGGCCTTCGGATATCAGCTTTTATCTTTATTTAAGTTACAGCTAGTAAAGTACTTTCGTAAAAATCACTTTACTGTTTGGAGAGAACTTCCACTTGCATTTGATCTGACCTGAGCAACCGTCTAGTAAGGCATATTGTTTATTCTTCTTTTACAGCTGAGAAACTGAGATTCAGAATCACAAGCTAGTAAATACAAGATGGACAAAAATCCACTTGTGTCTAAGTCTACAGTTTCCCATTACATCACGATGGTTTTAAGAACACTGAGTGATGGGCTCTAGACCTTTAGTTTTAATTTCCTTGTTATTAGGACACCCAAGCACCAGAAGACATATTTAGTACATCTCATTTGCTTTCAAAAAATAGAATTTAATTCCATTACTAACATTCCAACCCACAGATCTATACTTTATGGATTCAATAAGATCTAAAGGAAGTCACCTAAAATGCAGCTTTAAAAAAAGATGTCCTTTACTTAAACATTCCTCCAAAGAGTTGAATGCTCTTTCCTCAACGGATTTGGCTAGTTAATCAAAAGAAGAAACCATCCAAGGAGGGAGATCTGTGACCTCTTTGTCAAGGGAAGTCAGATTATTCAATGCCAAGAAAGGCTATTTTTATTTTCATCTGATGGTCTGTGATATTTTTTTTAAAGGTTGCCACCATGGAAGTAAAAAGGAGAAACTATTTAAGAAGAGCTCCCACCAATCTCTCTCCTCCTAGCAACCTCAAACCTGACCCTGTATTATCAGCAGCCAGTTACCTTGGGTATTTAGGGTGTGGTTATGTAATGAGGACAAGGGTCGGGGCTCTGTCCCTGGGGAGGTCATTGAAGTAGCTTTGGCGTGTTCTGGAGCCACATAGAGCACCGTTGACACCAGCAGTCTTGATGTGAGTCCAGAAAGGGGTGTCTCCCTTCGGGCAGCTAAAGGAAGGTAGGGCATTGCATTGTTCACTTTATCCTTAGAGCGTGACTTTGGGGACCAGGTCTCAGGAAATAAGGATGGGTCATCGTTAGCGCAACAAAACACACTCTCAGTTGCGGCAAAGGAAATCTTGTGAATTCTATGATTCTGAACAAACCATTTTGCTTCTCTGAGCCTCAGTTTCTTCATTTAGAAAATGAGAACAATCATCCCCTCCTTCAGCAAATTGTTGTGAAGGTTAAATGAGACCAGTGTGAAAGAGCTGTGGGAACTGTGAAAAGCAGTATAAGCATTCATGGTCATTCTAACCTTTATCAGAATTTACTTTTTGTTACAGAAAATTATTTTTTCTAATTAGAATCTTTGTTGATTCATTTACTAAATGTTTGCTGAGTTCCTGCTATGTACCAGACTGTATGTTGGAAATACAGAGGAAATATCATGAGATCCTGATCCTCAAAGATGATATAGTCTGTAGAGTTGGGTATGGAGTGCGGGGGTGGGGCAGCAACAGGGAAGGAAGGTTAAGAATGGTAGATGGTGTGCTGTGGCACCCAGAGCCCCTTTCCGTGTCAAAGGACTTACTCCTCCAGCCTCTAGAAATGCTGTCAGTCCCTCAGAGTGAATGCCTGGACTGAAGTGAGTCACCTCGTCCAAGGTCACAAACCTTTCCTGGGGAGTTCATATCAAATAACAGGCATGTAAAGACGTAGTCCTCTGTCTCCAAACATTTCTGAAGGAAGAATCATACACCTTCAGAATTTTCAGAATGTTCCATAGGATCGGCTGACATTGGGACTGTGTCACCGCTCACCTTCTTCCTCTGACCAGTCCTGCTTGATTCCCTTCATTTCCACAGTATCGACCCCAGAGAACTCCTCAAAAATCTTCCTGCACACTGACAGCCTTCTCAGAGTCTACTTCTGTGATGGTTAATGGTGCCAATTTGGCTAGGCTATGGTGCCCAGTTTTGGTCAAATACAAGCCTAAATGATGCTATGAAGGTATTTTTTGGATGTGCTTAACATTTACATCAGTAGACTTTGAACAAAGCAGATGACCCTCCGTAATGTGGGCGGGCCTCATCTGATCAGTTGAAGGCCTTAAAAGAAAAGACTCCTTGCTAACAGATGTCACCCCAATAAGTCTAACAATAAAAATGAATTTAAAAAAAAAAAAAAGAAAAGACTGAGGTTCTCCAAGGAGGAAGGAATTCTGCACCCAGGCTGCCACTGGACTCGAGCTGCAACATCAACTCTTCCTTGGGTCCCCAGCAGGTAGAAAGAAGAAAGGAAGGGGGTGGTGTGGAGAGAGCACATGTGCTTCTGTTTCTCTGCAGAATGCAGATCCCAACTACAATATCAAGCATAGGAAACCATGCTTAATGACTTGAGTTAGCACTAGAGTTAGCTTCGTGGGCATGTGACATATGCAGTCATATAAGGTACCACGCTCAGAAGGACTTAGGTTATATGAGCTGCTGTCACCATCTTGAAAGTCTTGGTAATTTTACTTTCAAATTTGTGTTTTGCAAGTGAAGTCCACTGGGACAGTGGAGAACATGTGTGAGCAGAAAGAGGTATATGTAATATGCATTATTCATAATTCATGTGTAGTATTTGAGATGCCCTGAAACCCACTAATCCCAGTGGGCCCACAAAGCATGGCAGTTCAGTGAGGCTGGAAGTGAGTAGAAGTTAAGATGGTTGCTCCTCCAACCGAGCAGGGGAGGGGATGCCTGACAGCCAGCCCTAAGAGGCCACACTTCAAGTTCTAACCAAAACTTGCTTCAAAAACAGACAGAAAGCAGAGGCATTCTAACATGCACGTAAGACTAAGAATACAACATGATTATATTATTTGTTATTCACAGTACTCCCCTGTATTAGCCACCCACTTATGCTTAAGATGATGACACAGAAGGAAGGGAAATAGCCAACAACCCGTAGTTCCTTTTCCTGTCAGTCCTCTCTTACGCATCAGTAAGCTGAAGGTAGAGAGTGCTGGTAGAACGTGTTCTTATATAGAAACGAAATTTAAATTGCTGAGTTAATCTTGTGTATATTTTCCACTATCTGGTTAAGAACAAAATACATATCCACATGCAAGTTATGAAACACGAGCTCTGTAAATTTGGTGACCCTATATACAAGTATGAGGAGAATGGTCTTATGTAAAACTGGCATTGCACAATATAGAGAGGAACGGTAACATTCAAGTTCATTAAGAATTTAAAATGTTAATTTACTCTGCTTACAATGAAATTAAATAACAAATAAATAGTAAGCAAATAGACAAGTCAAGAGACAGACTATGGAAGAAAAGGAAAAGCTTAAAACTCGTATTATAGTACCTTTAATGGCACTTTCCCCCCTACTTTTTGAAAAAGGGGCCCCCCATTTTTATTTTCCTCTAGATTCTGTGAATTATGTAACCAACCCTGCGTAGCAACATGTCTTACAGGTACACGACTGGGGTTTGAGACAAGCCTCTCAAAGGCTGAGTCCTAAGAGACTGTCAGGAATAGCTGGGAAAGGTGACTTGAGGGACATGGAGGAGGAGGAAGCAGGCAGAGGGAAGAGGATGCATCTAGGCTCACAGTGTAGAGCCAGCATGGCTCCCACAGGAACTTAGAAGTCATTGGGTTTATCTAGATCTGGAGTGGGGCAGTAGGGTTGGCGGATCCGGCAAGAGATTCATGTGACCCATGCTTGTGTAAGACAGGACAGGTAACACAGGGGCTGGTATACACTCTGCAGCTGGGAAGCCAATAGAGGGCTTAAACCAGAGCGTCGCAAAAGAAGATACGTGGTAGGAAGAGTTTTAGTACCAGGTTTGATGTTAAGGGTCTCTTGCACAGAGCCCTGTGCTGCTGCTCTTCAAGTCTCATATGGTCTGACCTCCTGGCCATTGACTTCCTTTCACCCAAATGCCACAGTGCTTGCTGCCAAGCAGAGTGCCGGGCACTGGTTGTCCATTCCAAGGGAGCAAAAGGCCTATTCTTAGGCAGCTGAGTGGGAGCTGAAAGACAACTGGCACCAGAGCGCCTTTGCAAAACCTACTTATCCTTCGAAGTCCGATCAAATGCCATCTCCTTGATTCTTCCAGAATCATTTTAAGAAGTGCAAAGGCAGTTCACTGGAGAAAGGATGGTCTTACCAAAAATGGTACCAGGATTACTTGAATATGCAAATAAAATCAACTTTGATATATATCTTACACCATACACAAAAATTAATTGAACTGGATCATAGACCTAAATATAAAACCTAGAACTAAAAATTCTAAAGGAAGACATAGGGGAAATCTTTGTGATTCCTGAGTTAGGCAATGATGTCTTAAATATGATGCTGAAAGCAGAATCCATAAAGGAAACAATTGACAAATTTGATTTTACTGTAATTAAAAATGTCTATTCTTCAAAGTCCTCCATTAAGAGACTAGAAACATAAGCCACAGACTGGGAGAAATATTTGCAAAGTATATATTTGATAAAGGACTTACATCCAAATATATAAACAACTATAAAAAATAAATAGCAAGAAAACAAACAACTCAACTTTAAAAAAATGCACAAAAGACTTGAATACTGCACAATTCCAAGGAAGATACAAGGATGTCAAATAAACATATGAAAAGATGGTCAACATAATTAAAATTTCAATTATAAAATTGAAAATAAAATCTCAATTAAATACCACTACTTACCTATTAGAATGGCTAAAACTTTTATAAAAGGGACCATATCAAATGTTGGCAAGGATACAAAGGAACTCGAACTATCATATATTACTAGTGGGAATGTAAACTGCTTTGGAAAACAATTTGGCAGTTTCTTAACAAGTTAAACACATGAGATCTGACAAATAAGTTCACGAACTCATCCTAGAAAAAGTGCTACATGCCTCATTGCTGAATATCACTACGGTCACCTTTGAAGTACCCCCCTTGGGAAGCTGTGCACCGATGCCAGCACCTAGTCCACCCTTCAAAGCAATTTTGGAGCTCTTTTTCTGGAATGGCCATCAGCGCTGTTGTCATATTATCTTTGATGTCCTGAATATCTTCAAAATGTCTTCCTTTCAATATTTCCTATATCTTTGGGTAAAGGAAAAAGTCACTGGGGGCCATATCAGGTGAGTGGGGAGAATGTCCCAATACAGTTACTTGTTTACTGGCTAAAAACTCCCTCACAGACAGTGCCGTGTGAGCTGGTGCACTATTGTGATGCAAGAGCCATTGAGTCGTTGACGGAAAGTTCAGATTGTTTACATTTAACTTTTTCATGCAGCCTTTTTAGTATTTTCAAATAGTAAATTTGGTTGACTGTTCATCCAGTTTACAAATTCATAATGAACAATCCTTCTGACATCAAAAAAGATTAGCAATATTGTTTCAACCCTTGATTTTGACAGAGGGAACATTTTTGGTCTTGGAGAATTGGCTGACTTCCGTTGTACACTTTGACACTTTGTTTCAGGGTCGTATTGGCACACCCATGTTTCATCACCAGTGACAACATGGCCTGAAACATTATCTTGCCTCTCCAAAAGGTCTTAGAAAACTTCAACTCTCCTTTGCTCTTTTCATTGGTGAGCTCCTTCGGGACCATTTTTGCACACACTTTTCTCATGCCAAGATTTTCAGTTAAGATTTTCTTGTTTCTCTATCATTGTTTATTTGGGTCTGCTGTGCTTCTCACAGTCAATGTAGAATTTTGATGCAAAATTGGACAAATTTTTGCAATGTTTTTGTCAGTTCTACTCGTTACTGGCCATCCTGACCTCTATTCATCAGTGATGCTTTCTCTCCCTTTCTTCATGGCATTATCCCCATAAACTTGGACTAACCTGTCCCTGATTTCACTTTCACTCTTGCCAAGTTTAACAAGAATTTTAATGTTTGTTCACTGCTCTAATTCAAGCTCTGACATTTTCACAACAGCACACAAAAACATGCAACAATAAAGAACACCACTCAGCAAGACACTGCCACACATCGACATGAACACAGCTGTGAGACACAGATGTACCAAGGTCATTATGACACCTTACCGAGTTGTTTGTGCAGTGCTGCCAATGTAAGCGCATGGTGGCAAGTTCATGAACTTAGTTGTCAGACCTCATATACCTACTATATGATCCAGTCATTCCACTCCAGGATTTACCCAAGAGGAAAGAAAGCATACATTCTCACAAAGACTTGGACACAAATGTTCATAGCAGCTTTATTTGTAACAGCCAAAAGCTGGAAACAATGCAAATGTTCATCAACAAGTGACTAGATAAACTTTGTTATATTTCACTATATTCCATATAGTGAAGTATTTCTGATTCATAAAAAAGGAGTGAACAACCCATACATGTAACAACATGGGTGAATCCCAAACTGGTTATGCTGAAAGAAATCAGACATTTAAAAGAGCATAATGATTCCATTTATATAAACCTCTAGAAAATGGAAGCAAGTTTATAGTGACAGAAAGCAGATGGTGATTGCCTACAGCCAGGAAGAAGGGAGGTGGGAGAGAGGTCGTGGGGAGTTGCCACAGGGAGAGATTACGAAGAGGCATGAGAAAAATCGGAAAGGTATAAAAAATGTTTATTATCTTGATTGTGTTGGTGGATCCACAATTGTGGGTGTGCATATGTCAAAACTTTCCAAAATGTACTCTTTAAAAGTATAAAGTTATTCTATATCAAGCATACCTCAATAAAGCATTTTTAAAATTTTTGTTGTCTGGGGGTCCATTTCAGCATTGTATCCTCTTTTGTGTATGTTTTAAAAAGTCTAGAATAAAAAGTTAAAAAGAGAAACACCTTTTAGCACAACATATTCAGAGTTCTGGAATTAGAACATTGTATCAGTGTTCCCCTCCTCCACTGCGTGAGTTTTCAGGCACATGTTGGGCTTGCAGTTTTCATATGGCCCCTAAAATAACTCCCATTTATTCCCCCCTCTATACCTACTGTCCCCTGCATCAGGACCATCACCAAACATCTGTCACTGCTAACAGTAAAGGTTTCCCTGCAGAGTCTGACTCGCATGAGAACAAACAGAGGTGCAGAGAAAAGCAATGTGGAATGCATATTTGATAATGCAATCAGCTGCTGTCTTTCTCCCGGCTAGTTGTGGCTGATTTAAAGTCAGGCAGGGGCTGAAATGACAATTGGACAGGCCTTTTCAACCCAGCTCTGCTGTTATCTACAGTCTTGGGCAAGTCACTTCCCCTCTCTGCTCTCAATTTGCTTCTCGGTAATATGAGGGGCTTAGTCTCTAGACCAGCGGTTCTCACCCTGTGGGTCCCGACCCCTTTGGGGGTTGAACAACCCTTTCACAGGGGTCATCTATGACCATCGGAAAACACCTATCAGATATTTACATGACGATTCATAACAGTAGCAAAATGACAGTTATGAAGTAGCAACGAAAATAATTGTATGGAGGTCACCACACCACGAGGACCTGTATTACAGGGTCGCGGCAGGGAAGGTTGAGAACCACTGTGCTAGACAGTCTCAAGGTCTCTTCCAAGATTGATATTTACAACTTCTCTACTTTTCTTTCCTTTTCACTATAAAACACACCACACATGAGACTCATCAAGGATTTTACAACCTGGGCATCAGGCCGTGACTGATGAGAGTTGGGAGGAAGAGCACACTGAGGTGGATGGGTCTCACCTGGGTTATAATGTCAAGAACATTATATTGAAGTTGGAATAAGCATCTTGGTCAAACATGGTTTGTTGAAAGGATAGAACCCCATTTGTACTTCTCAAGCAAATTTTCTAGAAACTTCAGACATTTCTTAGAACTGAAATGGATGAAGCACATACAGACTTTATGAGAGGCTGAAACCAGGGACCATAAAATTGTGAACAGTGTTACTCCCTCCAGCTCCCCTTCACCCTCTCTCATCTATATGATCTCTCTCTCTCCCTCTCTGTCTCTCTCTCTCTCCCTGTCTCTCTCTCTCTCTCTCTCTCACACACACACACACACGCATGTGCATGTGCCTCTGTTCTGTCTCCACGAAGGCCTTACTCCTGTCTTTCTGCTAAGCAGCATCCTGTGCTTCAGTGGCATGTGGTAGAAAATGGCTCAAAGGCTCAACATGACCTCTCACTGGAACACCCAGTACCACCTAATTAGTCTCACATTTGAAATCCCAGAGTCCCTGAAGGGGACTCCAGTGAAGCCAGCTTAGGTTAGGTGATTCCCTGGTACAAAGATATTCGTGTGAGGGGAGGGGATGGGACCATGTGGTACTTCGAACTGGTCTCTCTGCGGCTAGGGCAAGGTGAGACTCTTTTAGAGGGGGACATGACATGATTGCTATAGAGCGCAGCTCCGACGAGGTTTGGGAATCCCAGGGTCGGGCACGAGTTTCTTTCCCATCCACTATCTGTGAGCTTTGCAGTACCTAATTAGCACCCAGTAACTGATAAGGCAGGATTCGCTCATGGCCCATAGAAGTAGTCTAAAATATGCCTCAAATCCCTGTACCTCATTTCCTTCTTAGAACCCCTTCAGTTCTTAGCTTTTTAGACCTCTGGAAGTTTATAGATGAGGGCCTGAAGCTCAGATAGTTGTGGCAGAGCCGGACCTGGGATCCTGGATACTTGATTTCCAGCCCAGAGTGCTCTTTTAGGATGAATTCAGCCAAAGGCTCTCTTCATGTTCAGGATGGTGCTGGTGTAATAAGAGCCTAATGCCAAGAAGGATGCTGGTTTTGATGATTCTGCCATGAAATCACAAAAAAGAATGGGCATTTGTGATTGTGTTTTCCAAAAACGACCACCGTGTTATCTCTTATTCTGCATGCCCTTCTTATACTGTACGTTGATATTCCTCCAGTGAGTGGTGAGGTCTACGTCCCCTCCACTTGAACTTTGGTATATCTTTGTGGCTTCCTCAACAAATAGAGCAGGAGTGATGCTATGTAGCTTCTGAGGCTAGGTCATTAAAAATGCCATTTGCATCCACCTTGTTCTCATGAGACACTTGCTCTTGGAACCTAACCACCTCATTTTGAGGAAGCCCAAACTAAACCATGTGGGGAGGCCACATGCAGGTAGGAGCCCAGTTGAGGTCCCAGTCAACAGCCAGGATCAACTGCCAAATGTGTAAATGAAAAAGGTAATTCCAGCCCCTCAAGCCACTGAGAAACCCCCAGAGTTTGAATCTGAGGTCCCAGATATCAAGGAGCTGTCTCTGTCCCACTGAGTTTGGGGCTAGTTTGTCACACAACAATAAGACTAGAACCACACTGATAAATCATCTACTAGCAAAAATTTTGGGTCTTAGACACAATATTTTCTGGGTATCTTTATCCTATTAATCATTTTAAGAAGAATACCCTCTACTTTGTTACTCCTGGTTGCTTAATTTAAATTAAAAGACATGCACAAAGCCCAGCGTCCACTATCTGAGAGCTTTGCAGTACCTAACTGGCACCCAGTAACTGATAAGGCAGGATTCGCTCATGGCCCATAGAAGTAGTCTAAAATTTGCCTCAAATCCCTGTACCTCATTTCCTTCTTAGAACCCCTTCAGTTATTACTGACTTCCTACCCGCAGTTAGGGCAAAGCTAAAAGTTCCCAGGAGTTTGCTTTTCTCAGCCCCCGGGAGAAGCTTCAGCATCTGTGCCAGCAGCTCTGGATGGCTTCAGTGTCCAATTCCACTGGGTGGAGAAAGCTGGTCTCCAGTCACTTCCCTCCTCCCCTCATCCTGGTATCCATGGAACTCTCAGCTTCGGCATCGGTTTGTATTTCTCTGTGCCCTGCTGTGCCTCAGTTTCATCTGTCCCCATCACTCAGTCATGCTCTGCTAATCACACATCAACAGAGCCCTTGTGTTATTATCCGCAGAATAATACCTGATTATACCTTCAACACAAATATGTATCATGTGCAAGGCACTAGGCTGAGCAGTTGGGACACAAAGGTGAAGGAGATGGAGAGCAGGTCTTTGAGAAGCCCACAACCATCACAGATCTTGCAACTCCTCCTCCATCAGCTGCCTACCAGACTCCCACATGGTTCCTCACCCCCTAATCACTTATTTTCAGGGATAAATAAACAGCAAAGCTGCCACCGAGGAGCTGTGAGGCTGAGGCACAGTTCTTAACATGACTGAGTCTCCATGACATGTTGCCTGGTACATAGGTTGTGGAAAAGATGAAATACGACAGAGAATGCAGAGTTCAAAGCTTAGCGTAGCAGAGAAACTCAGCAAATGCTACATTCCTCTCCTGCTCTAACTCCATGCTACTATCTCCGAATTATTCTGCTTTATATTTGAGTTCATTTTAGATCCCATTCCTCTGGCTTCCTCCTTCTCTGATTTTGGGAGAGTTTCTGTGAACAGGAGAAACGGCAGAGTGAGTCCAAAAGACGATACATATTTTTTGGAAGACTATACATTTAAAGTTCAATATGCACCCTTTTGATAGCGTCTTGAGTCGTTTACTTCCACCCTCCATTTCTCGTCTCCCTTTTCCCTTCCGTTTATTTATATGAGCCCTCCTCGTGCACACAGTACATCCAGCCTCTCTGTCTCTGCTTTGGTCCAGTGGATTTTCTCCAACCTCTAAGCCCGCCTCCAAAGCAGTGTTTCTCCCCTGGGATTTGTAGGTGCCTGGTATGTGAAGGCGGGGAGCAGGGTGGAGGGTGGACCAGTTGTAAGTATAGGAAAGAAGCAGGTATGGTATACAAATTTGTGACTTTATAATAAAAGGTCATATTTTGAAAAAAAAATTAAGGTGGCTCTGTTTGGATTTAAAACCCAATTTGTGGTAAATTTTCTGTTTTGCAAAAATGACCAGACTTCCTCCTGTTTCCCAATATCTGCAACTTTTGCAGCATGACTCCACCACTGAGAAGTGGAGTGTATTTTCTCACAACTTGGATCTGACCTGTTTTGATGCTGTCCAGTTCCAAATCTAGGTCTCAAGACACTTCGCGCATGTTTTCTCCTTCTCTTGGAACCCTGTCACCACCATATGAACAAGCCTCAGCGAGCGGGCTGGAGGACAAGAGTCTGTGTTGCCCAGATGAAGCCAGCCTAAACCTAAGCCATGATCAACTGAATGTCCACCCGACCCACAGCTGAGCACGGATGCGTGCAGGAGTCCAGCTGAGCCTGGAAGAAACACCCGGCCAACCCACAGATTTGTGAGCAAAAAATACATGCTCGTTGCTTGAAGTCACTTGAGCTTTTGAGTAATTTATTTTGCTACAATATCTAATTGATACACAAGCTATAAAAAAAATAAGAGGAATCAAAATTGTCTTAGTTTGTGGAGGTTCTCAAAGCAGTGGCTGAGGTAAGGGTGTCTGCATTTCTGTGAGTTGGGGAAAATGAGGTTTGACATTCATTTTCTTTCAAAGAGAACATCAACTAAAACAGGCTGAAAAGTACTGCTTTAAAATTATAAAGCCTCAAGCTGCCTAAATACTGTTCGAAGAGCCTGATTAAAATGGACTGTTCATTTACCTTTAAACTGAATGTCTACCATTGGAAATAATCAGAAAATGAAGCTAGGAGTAGGGAAAGGGGGAAGGGGTTACGGTAGACATCTATTTGCACTGCCCTTCTAACCCCACTCGTGCTTCTGCGAAGTGCTCCTTCTGGTCCTGTCGTTTAAATGGGAGTTGCCAGCTTTCTACCTTGCCTCCTTGGCATCAGTGATAGATCCAGAAGTGGCTATATAACCCCAACATACCCCAAAACACTTTTGCGTGAGATTTTTAAAAATTAGAACTGAGAGGAAAGGACCTCATCCTCTCTGTTGGCAGAAGTGGAGAGAGGTGAAAACATAACCGGGCAGCTCTATTTTCTAGCACAACTGGGAGTCCATCACATTAAGAGAAGCAGAGGCGAAAGGTAGTAACCCCCTTGCAAGCATCTGAGGGTCTGGTTTCAGTCATTTCCGGCCTTCACATGGTTTGGTGACATGCGCAATAAACTCCCCTTTAAGTAAATTCAAGTTGCTCTCAACCACTTGCAACCAAGACTCCGATGATGAAATCAACAGCAGAGAATGCCTTGTGCTTTCCGGCTTTAAAAAGAACTTGTTAAAACTGGAGAAAGGTAAGTTACATGTGGCAGACACAGAGAAGCGTCGCTTAGATCCTCCCTAGCAGATCCAATGGAATCCTTGCCGTGAAGAGCTCGCTGCCCAGCTAGAGGGAATGCGGTTGGCTGACACGGCCGCCGAAAGCCTCTCACACTCTGCCTCCGCTTTCAAGCCAGAGCGTGCTGTGCTGAAGAGAGCCCTTAGCCAAGGACCGCGACAGCAGTGGCAGTCAAGGTCTTGTTAGGCCCCCGTTAATGACTAAGCAAGACACACCCACAAGCCCTAGTCATTCCCCCGCAGCACAGGACCCCCTAGTGGACGACCCCTCTGCGTGCCCCTCCGATTTTCCCCTGGGCTACCAGAGGTTTTGCCAGATCAGCATTACAACCTAGATTCTCTCTGCCCAATTCCCCCTTTCAAAGGTGTGACTCTTCAATAACCCTTTTCTGTTTCTAACTCAGTGCCCCAACACTTTAGGAAATCCTAAATTTGGTGACTGATAGCCTTTCTCCAGCAAGTTTAAAATCATACAACTAAGACCGCGAATATTTTCATAGACGTCTTCTCTAGCATAGGCAGAAAGAAAGGGTTCTTTCTATAATAGGAGCCATGAGCCCCTTTAGTCAGAACTCTGGTTCCTGTCTTTTCCCACGCTGTAATGGCAATGATAAATCCAGACCACACATCAAGAAAGACTTCCTGATCCATCTTTTATATCAATACTTGTGATATCAGTGGACTTGCCTCCAAGCCCTCACTCTCCCCTCCTGTAATCACCCCTTCACTTGCCTCACCACCTACCCCATCTCTAGAGCAGGAGATTAATTAATGAACTGTCACTCCGAATGACGCAGACCTTGCACACATCTGAGCCATTTATTTTGAATGTTTTTATTACATCTAACCTTGAAGCTCCCAAATATATGATAGATAGCTGGAAATGAGCCTGAACCTGATTCTTCATTTTATTTTCTACTAGTATATTTAGAAAGCATTAGAGTGGGAAGAAAATACAGCTTGTTGACACCTTAACTTGCTTAGTCACTGGTAGGATGACTGACCTTCAAGCTAGAATTCCTAGCAGAACTTGATATTTCTCTGACTTGATTAGCACAGAGCTTATTCACTTTACAAGCGAGAATCAAACCCCTCAAGCTCTATTTCTTTATTGAAAGTTTTGAGATACCATTTCCTCAACTTTTTTCAGACCCCAAAATATAATTATTGTTTGATAATATACAATAACTATGCAAACAGTCTCTAAAAATGGCCACCAACATTTTTCAAGTCCTTTAGTTCTCTCCTAGAACCTGAGTTGGCCCTGTGAGTGCTTTGACCAATGTGGGAGAAATGATGTTCTCAAACTTAATAACCCAGACTATAAGAGAATGGGCAGCTTCTGCTTCCTTTCTAGGGACCCAAGGGCTTTTCTATGAGCACCCCAAGCCACAAAGAGAAGACACAGTGACAGCCATAAGAATGAGCCATGTGGGACATTCTGGAACACTTGAGTCCCCAGTTAATTGTAGCCCCTCCCTATTTCAAAAGACACAGAACTGCCCAATGAAGCAAAACTATAGAATCATGAGAAATAAGAAAATGGGTTGTTTCAAGCCACTAAGCTTTGTGGGTGGTTTGTAACATAGCAATAGATAAATTAAACAATGATTTTTAAGCATTCTTACTTAAGAAATTATATGCAAATGTGAGGAATGGGGACTCTCACACACTGCTGGTGGGAGTATAAGTTCAGTTCATACTGAAGGCAAAAACAGCAAAAACGTATGCAAATACTTTATACAAAACAGTTAATTTGGAGGGCACTTTAGCAGTATTTATTAACATTTGAAACGTGTATACCCTAAAACTCAGGGATTCTATTTCTCAGTATCTATTCTAAAAAATCACCAACACATATACCAAGGTATAGGTACAAATATGCTTATTTCAGTATGGTCTGAGAGAGAAAAAGAGAGAGAAATGGACTATCCATCATTGGAGTAATGGCCTACTATGGAATGCTTTCTATATGCTAAAAAAATAGGTAGATCTGTATGAACCAGTATAAAACATGTCTTCAATACATTATTGAGTGAAAATAAATTGCATTACAATATATATAGTAAGAGAACTTCTATTGCCAAAATACACAAGGCAATACTATATGTTTGTAATTGCCTATATATCTAAATGCATAAAAAGTCTGAAGGAGTTCACTGCATTCTTAGGCAGCATAGCACAGGCTATTCTGTGATAATAAACAACTCTAAGATTTCAACAGCACAACACAATAAAAGTTTATTTTATCCTCACAAAAAGTGTGATGTGGGACAGGTGGCCCTCCTATGTGATTCTTCTTCCATTGGTGACTTGGAGATCTGGGTTGTTCTATCATGTAGTTAAACAGTCTGTTATGTGTGGTCTCTCGGCACCAGGGGTGAGGAAGAATAGGGAAGGCACACTGGCTCTTAACTGCCAAAGCCTAGAAATGACATGTTATGGTTGCTCACTGCCCATTGGTTGGAATTAGTCATATAGCCCCAATCTTACTGAAGTCTCATTTTTAATACATTTGCATTTATTTCCAATACTTTTCACCCTTATAGATAACATTATAATGCCTGTGCATGTGGTAAGTTGCAATCATTTTGTATTTATATATCACTTTACAGTTTCAAATCCATTTCACATCCATTATCTCAGTTTAAGCTACATTTAAAACCCCATGTGATAAGAAAGCTAAGTATAATTCTCTTCATCTTGCAAGTAGGAAAATTGAGGCCTCGAGAATCTTGACCAAGGTCTCATGGTCATAAAAGAGTTGAGACTAAAAATGAACTCTGAGGTGTTCTAAATCCAGTCCTCTCTTCATTAGAGACCTGCCAATCCGCTTCCTGCTCTACATCATATCTTTGAAGATGGCCTCAGTATGTGTGAATAAAAAGAACTTAGCCAGAGAATAGATAAGGTTGAAGAAAATGAAAGCAATAGCTGTTTCAGGAATCTAGGTCAGAGTGATTTTGAAAAATGTGTGTTTCTATGTCTGTCTCCTTGACTAGATTATGACCTTCTGAATGGAATTGGGCCACACTTGCTTCTACAACCCAAATGTCTGACACAGGTCTTGACCCATATTAAGCCATTAGATAAATATTGAATGAATGAATGAATGAATGAATTTATTCCCTACCATAAAATCACAGCATTTTCAACCTTGAAGAAATCTAGATCATTGCTCCTTAAGGTAGTCCCTGAAGCAGAAATGTCAGCACCACCAGGAACTTGTTAGAAATGAAGAATCTCAAACCCCATTTTAGACACATCAAATCAGAATATTCATTTTAACAAGATTTCAAGGTGAATCATAAGCACTTTAAAGTTTGAGTAAATTCAAATGCACTAGTCTTGAGTAAACTCTTCTGTACAGACAGAGAAGGTCTACAGATGCCCCAAGCCTTGGACTGAGCCAAGCTGGAAGCATAGTGCCACACCTCTGACCTCATGGATCTGATGCTTCTTTATATTATTCCCTCTTCTCAGCATAAAATAAATGCACAATAAACAGATTTTGTTTAAATTCAATACATTAAGTGTCTGTGCAGGGTTGAGGGAGGTAAGACGATCTTTAATTACACAGTTCTGACACCAGTTTCAATGCGTGGATGTTTTCCCCACACCAAGCAATTCTCAGACACTAGCTGAGTGTCCTACAACTCAGCTCAATTCTGACACTATTTACTGAGATAGCATCAAGTACCACAGATTAACAGCTCAATCCCCTAAGGCGGCCTCCGTTTTAGATGTCAATCACAAATCCAAGTTGTTATCTGTGCTTCTGACTGACTGGCTATTAATCAGAGGTTTCCAGAAACCCTCCTTGAGTTCAATTAATTTGCTAGAGTGGCTCACAGAACTCAGGAAACTAGTTTATTCACTAGATTACTGGTTTATTACAAAAGATATTAAAAGATACAAATCAACAGTGAGATGGTGATACATAGGGTGAGGTCCCAAACTAAGAAGCTTCTGTCCCTGTGGAGTTTGGGGCCAGAGAGCTGCAGGTGAATGAATCTGGTTTACCAACCTGAAAGTCCAAAGCCTCTTCCTGGGCGGGTTTTGTGGAGGCTGCATCACACAGGTGTCACTGGTTAAATAGTCATCGATGATGAAACTGAACCTCTAGCCCCTCTCTCCACCCCTGAGGTCAGAGGTGGGACTGACCAGTCCAACCCTCTAATCACATGGTTGGTTTCTCTGGCAACCAGTGTCCATCCTAAAATGGTTTACAAAAGCCACTTCATTTACATAACAAAAGGCACCTTTATAGCTCTTAGCATGGGAAATCCCAAGGATTTTAAGAGCTCTCTGCCGGGAAAGGACAAAAGCCAAACATATATAAATCATAATCTCACAGACATAATTAGTACTTGAAGAAAATTTAGAAGCAGAGGAGACTGACCGGAGTGCAGGAAGCAGCACCTCAGTGTTACAGGTAAATCTGTCGTTTCTCACGGGCTTTAGCATTTCCTTTCATTCTCCAGAACACCACCCCCCACCTCCTACCCAAAGGCTGGCCCCAGTTCTTAAATCTTATTATCATTGCCTGAAGTGATCAGGGCAGAGCACGCTAAGTGTACTCCACAGGAGAAGAAACTAATACTGACTCTACTTGACATTCTCACAAAGGTGATCTCCATTAAGCCGTACACTACTCAATAAAGCTAATATGTGCATTTCACAGAGAGGGTAAACTAAGCTAAAAAAAATAAATAAATAAAAGGTAAGAAACTTGTTTAAGTCACTCTATAAAGGAAGAATCTTTTGTCACAAAGTCTAAGATGGCCTGAGATCAACCCTCCTAGGCTGGCTCGGGTGGGAAATAGTCAATGAGGCCAGTGATCTCCATTTCTCCTGTTAGGATGAGGCAGTGCAGGCAGAGGTCCCCTGGCTTTAGGAAAACAGTGCCTGGGCCTCTTTGAAAACACCGGCAGAAGTTACTGGAGAACTGCCCGATTCTAAACCTCCTGGCTGTACTCAGCCAAGTTCGGAACCCTGAGACTCTAAAAGTCTGCTCTGAACTCACGACTGCACATAGCTCTGTCTTGCATGGAGAGGTGGCTGCTCTTCACATCAGCCCAGGTGACTGTACAAAGCAAACATCACCCCAGGTTCAATGTTATCAGCACAAAGTGGGAAGGGTGCCAGGAAGCCAGGAGCTTCTATAAGTGCCCTGTGATACCAGGTGCATCTAGAGCAAGCAAGAGTGTCCCAATATTAGATCCTCAATATTTCTGCTCCTTGATACACAAAGCTGGAAAATGATTTCAAGTGAAAACACATGAAGATCACAGAGCTTTGTTCCTCCAAGTAGAAGTGACTCATGATTTGCTAAGAAACACGATTTGACAAACAATTACTGTTTAAATCAAAGGCTGTCATAGATATTTAAGATTTTCAACGTCTGAAAACAAAGGACCAAAGACATAAAAGGAACAAGACTACATGGACAGTGAGGGGCCAAGAAAGAACTAGAATCTAGGCCTAATTCTTACTTTTCCAATTCCATGAGAATATCTTGGCCATGTTTATACCTATTTGGTAGCACTCCCCTCTTTTCTATCACTATTATTTCCCTAGGTAATCTCTTCCATTTTTGTGGTCTCAAAAGTCATCTGTATGTTGCAGACTCTAAAATTCTTATTTTCAATTCTGGTACCATTCCTATTTTGATATCATATTAAAAATAACCAATAGCTAACCAGATACCTCCACTTGGATGTGTAACCAGCATAGCAAACTTGATTTTCCTAAAACAAAACTCTTCAACCATATCTTGATCCAAATTGGTTCTACCCCCAATCTTCTCCCGCTATGTCGATACACCACCTCCACTCGGTTGCTCCATCCAAAAACGTAAGTCACCTTGAATCCTCTTTTTCCTTCATACCCCGCATCCTGTCTATTAGCATGCTTCGTTGGCCATAACTCTGAAAGGTGTCCCAGGTCAATTCACTTCTCATCATCACCACTGCCTCCTCCTCTCTCACTTAGGTCGTTCCTAACCAGTCTCCTTGCTTCCTCTCTCACCCCACTCCAATGCATTTCCCAAAACCCAGAATGATCATTGAATGCTTATACTAGGTCACCTGACTACCCTGCTTCAAACCGTGCAAAGGCTTCCCAGGGTATTTAGACGTCCAATGCCTAACCATGGCCTAGAAGGTTGATCTGGTGCCTGACTGCATGTTGGACTTTACCTCCTATCACTATTCCTCTCCCTGCTTGTACTCCAAATTGACCTTTTCTCTGTAGCCTGAATGTGCCAATGTGATTCCAGATTAGGACTTTGCTCAGGTTCTTCCCTTGTGCCAGGAGCTCTTCCCCACATATGCCCTCCCCCCAACCCCCACCGTTGTTCCGATATATCTGTACACATGTACCGCTCTCAGGAAGGCCTGCCCTGATTCACACGATCCCAGTAGCACCTCTACCCATTCTCTAGGACATCTCTCTGCTTTATTTGCTTTCTAACATTTAGCAGTGCATTTTTTAAAAATTGTTTACTTGTTTATTGTCTCTCTCTCCAGTGCCACATCTCCTCCAAAAAGTGTTAACTTATTAAAGGTTGTGAACCACTGCATCTTCCTTACTGGGACAGAAGTCCTTCCACAAAAGGCTTTGCAGGGCAGTCTCTGCGGCAATTGCTCAACTTGGCCACTGTACCACGAAAGCCACTGTAAATAATATGTAAACAAATGACCATGGGTCGGTTTCAATAAAACTTTATTTTCAAAAACAGGCGGTGGGCTGAATTTCACCCATAGACTATAGTTTGCCAGCCTCTTAACTAGATGAGCACTTGGTGTGTACAAGATGCTCAGTAAATGTTTATCGATTGCCTGCATGAATGAATGAATGAGATATGTAAAGAGAACGCTCTCTGGAAGGCAACACTAAAAAAAAAAAAAAAAAAAAAGGAAAAGTAAATACTCATCAGGATAACTCTTATATACATCTGGCAATAGCTTATTATTAACAGGACCTTATTTTTTCTTATGTACTTTATACTAAAATCTAATATTTCTGTCCCTCTGAGACTTAACAAAGAGCTGAGAGTATAGTTTGTACTAAGACCCGATGGGTCAGTGGGACCCTAAGGTCTAGGGAGACACTTGAGATCCAACCTAAAGACCCAGTCTCTGTTTAGACCAGACAGGGCCTGAATATTTAAAAAAAAAAAACAAAAAAACAAAAACTGTCACATCCGTTGATAATAAAATGACCCATGGTTTTAAAAAAAAATAATTTTTAGGGAATTACTCATCATCAAAATTTTCCTCAGATTCTGCTTTCTCCTGACTGCATTTTTAGCCCTTTTCTACTTCAATTTTTATCCCAAGATATCCTTTATAATGAATAAAAATTGTGATTAAAGCACTGTGATTTATTATAGGGTTGCACCTGCCAAAGACAGGATGATTCAATTACTGAAAGATGGTACAAACACAATTGGAAACCTGATTTTGAGAGAAAAGCATCTTCTGGTTTGAGAATCAGTGGATTCCCAAAGCCCTGGATGGAGAAGAAGTTAAGGTTTGCCCTGGGGTAGTAACTGCTCATTTAAGAATAACAGAGCGTAAGAGCTTGAGAAAGTCCCCTTCCCTAAGTCACAGTAACAGATCAATGAGCTACTGCTGCCAGCAGTTGTTTTATCACCTGTAGGTCCTTCGTGAGGAGAGAAATTCAGAATTCATTTTCCATAGAAACAATGGCGTACACAGTGTCAACTTTTATTAAGATAGTGCTGACACTGAATTTGAGGCACGTGAAGGGTTGAGAAGCATGTATAGGCACCTCATCACCATTTCCAAAAACAGTCTTCAAGAAGGGGACTCTGAGTTCTAAACAAAGGACCTCCAAATGCAAACTCTGGGGCAGTGTGTTCAGAGGAAAGGGGAGGGGAACCTGTCCTGACCCCGTAAGTGGAAAAAAGGGGGATGAAAAATCCTCTAATTTCGTTCCCTACCCAAGTCGTGGAAGACACTTCAGGAAAGCAACTTTGCCTCCTGCCCTTTAAATTCTGACTTCTACAAGAATGGGTGATGAATCAGGAAATGAGTAAAATGTTTCTATTACAAAGCTCTAGTCTCCCCAAAGGCTCTGAACTCAAATAAAACCTTTTTGTAATACTTTTGGAAAAGCTTAAGGTTTGTCTTTTCCAGAAAGCTGCTGATGAGTGCCATCTGCTGGGAATTACCCAAACTGCGTTGGGGAATTTCAGTGCACTTAGCAATGACATTCGGACTCGCTTTACACAATGGCCTCTTGGCATGAGAGAAACTTCCGGGAACCCAGGCAGCCCGTCGGGTTTATCTAGAGATCTGATTGTCTTGGATTTGAATAGGTACTGGAATATAGAACTAGGGGTTTCATTTCCAGGGGAAAAGACGTAAAATGAGCCCCTCAGGAAATGAAGGCTTCAGATCATCCCTATAAGGAGGATGGGGCTTTGGGGTAGAATCTAACGGGGAGGAAGAACTGCCCAAACAACACTTCCCCACCTCTCACTGCCTCTATTGACAAAACAAAATCGTGGATCTTCAGTCTGCACTAAGACCTCCACTTAAAAATGACTATCACTGTCTGACTAATAATATACGTGTGTGTATGTAACACCACACGACTGACCTCTCACCTTCTTAATAAATTATATTCTGGTTGGAATTGCTGACTAAAAATGCCACAGTCCTGTGAGGGAAACAAAATCTTCCTCTCTGGGTTTCCTGACCTCAGCACTGGAGCATCTTCTATCTGTGTGGTACTGAAGACTTTGTACCATCACTTTGTTTTCCTCAGTAATCCTTCATAATGCTATTGGACACCGGGCTCTCCTTCTGAACAAAAACCAAGTTTTCTTATTAAAAGGTAGCACTCGTGTCATCCTACCCAAAACAGTGAATGATGGAGGGCAGAGTTTTACTGAGCATGAGACAGTAATATAATGAAAATAACATGGTTTGGACTTCCCACGTCTGCCACTCACCAGCAGGATGACTTGGACCAAATCAACCTTTTAGTCTTTGTTTCTTGTTCTGTAAATTGGGAAATATTGCCTTGTGACCTTGTTATGGGAATTAAAATGAGATAGAGTTTTCTCAGTTGCCTGACATATTAAGTACCGAACACTCTTTCCTTCTGAACCCTCCTCAGGATGTCTCATCAGAATTCAGAGCGGTTACCTTTGCTGTTCGTGTTCGTTCCAGGAATATCCGCAGCATATTACTGCAGAGTCAGCTCGTAAAGTATGCATGAACTCTTTCAAAACTGATGTTTTTAACCAAGAAATAAACTGCTTCACTGTAGGTGCCTATAAATAAAAAGGGAAGGTTTCCAATCTCATTTTTGCCTGCGCCAAAGGTAAACACCTGCATTTCTCAAGGGAATTGGCAAAGGGATATTAAGAGAAGAACCCATCTATGCAGAAGAGTCAAAAATCCCCAAATGGTACCCTAACAAAATTAATTTATATAAAATTGGCCAATGTTTAAGAGAAAAAATTTTTTTCCTACCACAGTTTTTCTTTCCTTATTTATACATTGCAGCCCCAAAGAACTTGTATCAAACTAGCAAACAGATGAAAAAATGTTGTTGTTGTATAGACTGGTAGCTTGGTTAAAATAATATTTGCGAATAATCTTTGCTTATAATGTCAACACGTTAAAATTTCAGTAGAAACAAAATACTTCCCATCATTCATTCATTTATTAATTCATGAAATACTTAGTGAATACCTAACTTGAGCCAGGCAGTGTTCCTGGTGTTGGGGCTGAAACAGTTGCTCACACAGGCAAACCATTTCTGCATTCTTGGAGCTTAACATTCCAGTGAGAGGAGACAGATAATAAACATGTGAACAAATAAATAAGCGATATGTAATTTCAGACAATAATAAATACAATGGGATAATGCAGTTTCCTATAAGTCAGTAGTACTATTAGACTCTGAGGGAATATTGCGTGAGCTGAAATCTGAATAACAAAAACAGAGCTCTGAAAACACTGGGGGACAGAGCAGTCAAGCCAAAGAAATAGCAAGTGCAAAGGCCCTGCGGTAGAAGCCAGAGAAGCATGGAGCCCACTATGACACAGACAGGGAGATAAAGTACAGCATAGAGAAAATAGTCAGTAATGTTGCAACAACTATATATGGTACCAGGTGGGTACTAGACTTATGGAGGGATCGCTTTGTAAATTATATAAATGTCTAACAACTATGCTGTCCACCTGAAACTAATAAAAAATAATATTGAGTGTGTCAACTGTAACTAAAAATTAGATAAACAAATTTTAAAAGTAAAGAACAAAACGAATAAACAAATAAACATAAAAAGGAATACAGAGCCTTGTAAGCCATGGGAAAATTTTTGAAGTTCCTGCTAAATGCAATGGAAAGCCACATTTATTTGATGCCCTTATACTTGTAGAGCCTTCTCAGTTACACAAAGGTCTCATACCCCTTTGGGATTTACCCTTACCCAGCACAAAGCTGAGTACTGGGTAGGTGCACTAAAAATGCCTGTGTTAAATTATAAGGCTGATTATCTGAATCCTACATTACGAGTTGCCTGATGCTAGAAAGAGTAACAAAAATAATGTCGGCAGGGGGTGAAACAAGTTAGTGAATGGAAGGATTATAGGTAGACTTTAATGCATGTATATATGGGTTCAAATATTACACTAACAGCTGAAAAATCTTAGGCAAAATGTTCAACTTCTCCAAGCCTTGATTTTCTCACTTATAACACAGGAATAGTATCCTCTTCATTAGTGAGACATGGAAAGTATGTGCAATAGTAAATTATAAGTGCCTTGCAATGGTAGGTGTTCATTAAACCTTTACTATCTCCTCTATTTCCCCAGCTCCATGACTGACAGCACCATGGCATTTGTAGCATCAAACCAACAAAAAAAGGCATCATAAACTGCAAATTTTATAGAACAAAGATTTCCAAATTAAGAATTCAAGGCCCATATCCCCCCCAACCCCATAAAGTAACTGATTATGGCCCCTGGATATCATTTGCTGATTGCTGCATTAAAGACAATTAGGTCTAGCTTCTAGCCCTAGTTCTATTACTATCTTCTTTACAATCTTCGGTAAATCCCTTGATCATCTGTAGGCCTCTGTGAAATGAAAAATTAGAGTAAATGGTCTCACCCAACCCTGGCATCTTCCAACTGATTACAATGGTAAGATTTCTGAGAAAGTGGACTTGTCTCCCAGGAAACATGGCAGAAGACTTGTAGCTGAGATATTTAGATGAAGTGATCTGAAATCATTGACAAGACACGTGAGATCCTGTCATTAACCTTGGCCAACAAATAGCCTCATTCCTTCCTCTCCAATCCCATTATTCTAGGACCTAGAGTGCCAGAAATATTATCTCATCCTCACTGGACCTTTAATATTTTTAAAAGCAACTGACATCACAGAGAAAACTCGAGTACAAGATTTAATAGAATTAGATGTAGGCATGTCTCTGTTTTTGGTGTGGGTGTTTTTTGTTTTGTCTTGTCTTGTTTGTTTGTTTGTTTTTGGTCACACAATAATGTTATATCCTTTTATTTCCAAAAACATCTTTGAGATGAACAAGAAATCTATAAAAGTGCTAATATTTTAAACACTTGGAAGAATTTAAGGAGGATGTTTATGATTTACATCTGTTCTGGTCTTCTCCATCTCCACTCCTTCCTCATCCCAGGTTGAGATTTTATTGGCTTTTGTTTATCTGTCCACTGGGTTTTGTTGTCATTGTCGTTGTCACAATTAAACACAATAAAAATTAAAACAATTTCAGCAGCAAATGCCTTGGACACTAGAAAATTATAAGCGTTGTGAGAGGCTCAGGCTAAAAAGGGAACTTACATGTCTTGTTTCAAAGTATATATTTCAGGGAAATAATTCTTAAATGATGACTACGAAATGAGTAGATTGTTTTTTAAAAGGTCAAATGCTTTATCCCAACAGAATATTTCCCCTTGTCTTACAGAGGACACCAGTTGCTTTCAGTTATGTCAGCAAAAGTCCCCCTTCCCTAACACCCAGCCAAAATGAAGAGTCTCTTTTTAGTTTTATTTAACCCCTGGCTTAGCCAGTTCTGCTGTTTGCCTTCTTTATTCTGGTGTTTTGAAGACTCAGAATGCTGAATAAAATGAATCAAGCATCTGAGCACCAGGTAAAGGTAACAAATAGTGTGATTTCAGAGAGCTCACAGCAGTCACAGAACACACCTGTTTAAGAGATTAAATTACATGTACCGAAGGTAGACACTAAATCCTCCAAATTCTGTGTGTTTCCCAGATCTATGCATCTATGGAGCAAGTGCTGCTTATCCAAAACATTGACTTCCTTAGCATCATCTCTGTTCTTTCCTGGCCAAGGGCATCCATAATTACCTCCCATAAACTGAACCCACAACCCTACCACCCTCCACACACACCCACTGCTGAAAATTGTATTGGCAATTAATTTGTCAGGAAAATGCTAGAAGATGTGAACACTGGTAATTTTATACCGTAGATATTCAAATTAAACCTCTAGTCTGAGTGTTTTCAGTGTCAAATTGTAGAATAGCTACAGAAGAAGAGAGAAACACAAACTTCCTCCTACTATTTCCTGACAAGAAGAAAAAAAAAAATCCAAGTAGATGTAATAACCTTGGCTCCATCTGTAAGCTTGACTTGGGAACATTAAGAACAAAAACACAGTAATTATGGGTGACACTCCTTTAGTTCCTCCCCAAGTGTTTGTTCTGTATCATTCCTCAAATGCTGAGAATCGTTTTAATGAAGAACAATAGTGTCCAATAGTGATGACTTGTGGAAGTCCACTCCAATTCTGTACCTTATTTCCCCAGGATTACTGTGGTTTATAGACTCTTAGTCAACTGACAGTTACAATAGAAGCACAGGACAAAAGAGCATCGGGATAGTACCCAGTGGGAAGTCCCACAGACAATCCCACGCAGAGAAGGAGAGTCTCTGGGACATTCCAGCTGAATCACAGGGAAAGCAGAAAGCTTCAGGTTTTCCTATGGCTATAATCTTAAAGAGTACTTCACTCACTCTTTAAAAGGAAAAAAGTATACAAACATTGACTGTCTATTTCAGGCTAAGAACTGTGCATATATAAGGACTGTCTGGAAAGTATCCAGCCATATACTATGAGACAGAGGCATTTATGGCTGGATTTTTTCTGGGTAGCCCTCATATTACATTATGCAATCTTTACATTAAACCTATTAGGCATATATTAGCAATCATCATTTTACAGATAAGACAACTAAGGAATATCAGTTAAGTAGCTATGCAACTCAGCCAGTATGTGTCCTTTGTGGAATTCACATTCAAGTCTTCCTGGGCTTTTTCTTATTCTAAATGATTAAAACTTCCATGTCAAGAACACTCAGGGGGAGTTCCCTGATGGTGTAGTGGCTTAAGGCTTCGGCGCTGGCGCTGTCAGCACTGTGGCCTGGGTTCAATTCCCAGCCAGGGAGCTACCCACATACCAAAAAGCAAAAAAAACAAAACAAAAACAAACAAACAAACAAACAAAAAAGAACACTCAGGGCAGGACAGGGGACTTATGGGTTAGCTGATGGAATTCTTTCATAGGGTTTCCTAATCCTTGTAGATAGATTAAATAAACAGTATCTTTCAAACATATATGCACTAATACTTTTGAATGTGTATATATACTGTTGGTAAAACACAAATGCACTTAGAAGTGTTACTGATCTCATACTATCTTCTCATTATTCTATATATTTTCCATCAGTAGTACCAAAAGTACAATATTATCACATGAATATATTGTTTGTGCAATTAGGGATTTGTATACTCAAGAATTACTGCTATTCTCCATACAGATTCTTGAATGTATTCTTTAAGATATGATGCAGAGAGAGGAATTAACACAAGATGGCAGAGTAGATAAACACTGTGTTTGCCTCATCCCATGACACATCAAAATTACAACTAAATTATAGAACAATCAACCTGGAGAACCATCTAAAGGGTAACTGAATGGAAATAACAAAGGATATAAAGAAGAAGCCATGTCAAGACTAGTAGGAGGGACAGAGACGTGAAATGGGCTAGCTCCAGACCTTCATGTGGAGGATGAAAATTGGGAGGGATATCTTGGCCACAGAAGTTCCCCCCTGGAGTAGCAAGGGACCACACACAAACACACACACCAAACGAGGCCTACCATCCTTGAGAACTGGTGCTGGGAAAAGGAGACCCGACTACATCTGGCTGTGTAAAACAGTGGGAATTTCAACCATCTGGGTGAAACGAAAGGCTGTGGGAAACCCAGAAGTCCCCTTAAAGAACCTACACAGACATGCTTGCAGGTACTCACCTGAAGCTCTGACAGAGGGACAGTGACTCAGGGATGTTGGAAACATACAGGGACAGACTGAGGTGTATGGCTTTGGAGCAAGGGCTAGAAGATAGCCACTACTTTCTCTGTGTGGAGGCTCCTCCCATGTTGAGCCCTCCTCCATGCTCATGGCCAAATCTGACTCTGAATTAGTCTGGTGAGTCTTACTTGCTCCATCTTGGTGACTCCTTGAGACCCAGCCACACCGACTCTGTAATGCAGCAGGCTTTATCAGTGGCTGAACCTTAAGGGAGCTGGCAGGTGGCAGCAGGCCTCAATGTATCCTGGATTTTTGTGGAGTTATCCCAGGCCCAGTACGGGTGACAGCCATCCATGGTTTATAACATGGCCTCTCTCATTTGCCTCCAGGGTACAGAACAGTTGGCAACCAACTGTGGGTCACTTTGTACCTCCTACAAGATAGTTCCCAGCTAGTCACAGGCAGTGGATGACCCAAGCCTGGACTGGAGCCCCACCCAAGAGGCCCCAGAACCAACATCTTGGAGTTTTGTTTCAGATTACAAGAGCACAACCCAATTAGCAGAAGGCAGTTCTCCCAAGCAATAGGTGGTGAACTCTTGCCCCCAATACCAAGTTGGCCTATGAGGAATAATCTGGAATATCCAATCTTAAAAGAGCCAAACAAGATAATGACAGGCTTTGCTCTCCAGGAATACATTTCTAGGAAAGTTGAGGACAGGGGGATTTGTGGAGGATGAAGTTGGCTCTGTGAAACAGGACAGAACTGCCTAAACACTGCATAGTGTGATATGGTTTATTCCCTGCAAGGGTGAGAAATGGAGTCTAGCCCTGCAGGGTATGGTTATAGAATCACCATCTCAAATGCACTCAAATTTATCATAATACAATCAATAATTATAGGGCTGCATTCCTCCTGATGGACTCTCCAGATGGAGATGCTCATAGCTTTATAGATCTCTCACAGTTAGATACGATTTCATCAGTTCAAACAATTGGGCCTAAGAAGAAAATTAGCATCACAAGCATTTCAGTATCTCCTATCTCTTAGAACTCTTTCATTTCTTTGTTCTTTCCTTTTAATGGTCTTAAAGAGCTTTCTTTAAAAAAAAGAAATCTCACATAAAATGTTCCTCCAATCCCCAGGGCCAGGTACCATTGGTATTCATAAAGAAACTAATGTTCTATACAAGGAGACTTATCAGACTCATGATAAAGTACAGATGAATTACAGACAGCAAGGGATTGAGACTAGTGTGCAAGGATTAGGGCAAGGCTGGAGGAGGTCTGCACAGCCATACCCTGTAATGCTTGACTGCAAGAAATAGTCATAAGAAAATGTTTCATTCCCAAACTCTGAGGCTTCTCCTATTTCCCACATCTTCCCTACACCTGGCTAGGTATGATTAAGAAGCATAAGGGGTAAGAGGAGAGGGATAAGAAACTACAACTAGACTCTCCTGCTAGATTTGCAGGCAGGCCCCACTGGCAGCCCAGATACTGGCTTGTTCAGGACTTTGTGCAAATTAGTCCACTTGCTCAAAACACTTTACTGCCACCTGATGGAATGCTGTCAAAGTAACAGTTCAGATCCAGGATGATTGTAAGGGAATGTCACCCCCTGGAGGTATGCCCTGCTATGGCACAACCCAAACAACTAAATTGAGGTCAATTTGAGAAGAAATCTAGTATGGTACATGGAACAGGAAATCCCAGGACTTTGTAGGCATGGTTGTGGGCTAGAAATTTGTCTACACCAGGAGACTGCAAAATATAAACCCAGGTAAGGCATGATCCAGGATGAAGCACTCCAGAGGGAGGCCTGGCTCAGAAAGCCAGTGTGGCCATTGCCTCTAGTCATTCAGCCAGTTCTTGATGGAGGCAAAGGGAACCTGACAAGCCAAAGATAGGCCCCAGCACCAACCAGACTGAGGAAGCAAGGCAGACTCCAGCTCAGAGAATCAGACACATGTCTTCAGAAGGTAACTCTAAGTCCCAAAGACTGAGGGGAAACCTGAGACTGCAGGTAAAACCAGATGGCCTCAGCTGTGAAGACAGAAAGGTTGCAAAACCTGAGGTTGTAGCAGGGCTCCACAGTTATTCAACAAACATATATTGAGCACCTACTATGTGAGAAGCATTATGCTAGGTGAACAAACTGCAGAGAATAAATCATGATCCCTACCATCGAGCAACACATACTCTGATAAAAGATTCAAAAACAACTTAAATTCATCAAGCAAAAGATCAATATATATAATGAGTGCCTACAATATGCCTGGCCCTAAACTAAACACAGGACATAGAGCAGTGAACTAGGAACAGTCCTTGCCTATTAGAGGCCTATAAAAAAGTAAATAAGTAATTATAATACAGGATGTGTAAGCACCACCATGTAAGTTGGCACCAAGAGCTGTAGAACTTCACCCAAGTAAGAGAAACACTTAACCTAGTCTTGGGGGACCTGGGAAGGGTTCCAGGGAAGAAGCAATAGCTGAAGGTGAGACCTGCATTAAACATGGTTCCAGCCCTGAAAGGGTGTAAGAGCACAGGACCGAGCTATCCATATGGCTATGGAACACTTGAAATGTAACCAATGCGATCAATTTATTTTAATTAATTTACATTTCAAAACAGAGGCAATGCAAAAAAAATTTTTTCTGTTAAATGTGCTTTATTATTTCGGTAGAGTTACATATCACTCTAACCATTGGATCACATGAGATATTATTGTTGAATTGTCATGTGTGTGTATACTTTTTTCTTCTAGAAAATTTGAAATTACATATGGGGCTCTCATTATATTTCTATCGGATAACGCTGGCTGGCCTAGACCAAAGAAATAGTCATACGAGCAAAAAACTAAAGCAAAGTATTCGTTATAATTGCTGTTGCCTGGAAATAGTAAGACAAAATATGAAGGTCCTAGATGGCAAAGCAGAAAACACAGATTAAATGCAAATTAATACAAGCTGAGTTTATGGTACATGCTTAGCCATGGGGTGGGGTGGAGGGAATATATAATATCTTCTGTGATGCAATGGTTAGAGTGATATATAACTCTACTGAAACAATAAAGCATGTTTAACAGAAAAAAAAAGTTTTTTCATTGTTTCTGTTTTAAAATTTAAATTAATTAAAATAAATCAATTGCCCTGGTTACATTTCAAGTGCTCAATAGCCATATAGACGGCTCGGTCCTATGTTCTTACACCCTTTCAGGGCTGGAACCATGTTTTATGCAGGTCTCACCTTCAGCTATTACATAATCTGGGCAGAGACAGATTCCTGCACTGAGATAGTGTCCCTGACTGCTAAAGATGCAGAAATATGATGCTCACTGTACCACTCAGTTAGTGTGCATTAGGCTGAAAGTAATGAAAGGTCTAACAGACAGTGGCTTAAATGTTAAAGATATTTTCTGTTTACTTTTAAAAGCCTAGAAGCAGGAACCTATGACTGGTTCAGCAGCACAAATATGTCTTCAAGGACTTAGCAATTGCTGTCCTTCCTTCCACCATCCTAAGGATTTGGGTTTTTACCCCTAGGCTTGTCACCTCAAGGTCCCACAGCAAGAAGAAATGGGAATGAAAAAAAAAGAAGAAGTGATTGGGATAGGAGCTGCCAAGCTAGAAAGCCTCCCCTTTAACTCATTGACACCCCAAGTTCTACCCCTAGCTTGCTTCCAGGGAGGTAGAGAAAGGAATTACCTGGCCAACAAGAGCCAGAAAGCTATGCTACATTTACACTAATCACAAGTGTTCTGTTGCAGCTGACTGTATTGCTGCAAGGAATTAAATTGGGTTCTGTTAGCAAGGACCAAGGGAAAATAATTCACAGTGTCTGGCACATATAACAACACCGTGATACTTGTTTCATGGTATCTAAATATCCCATACCCCTATTCTTAGCACGTAATTGTCTAAAAGACACTCCCTTAACTGAAAACACAGAAACTTCTTATAACCATATGTGAAGGAGGAGAGATCTGAAATCTCTCATCAAAACAAAGCAAACTTCCTGGAGTTTTCCTATTCTCATTTAGGTAAACCAGTGTCATCTCAGACATCTTCACTGAGAAGAACAAGTGTGGGATTCACAGTGACTGAGAAATTGTTTTCACTGAGAAAATAAGTTTTTTTGAGGAAATTGCAAAGTGTCTAGCATTCTTAAGTCAAGAACAAGTCATTTTTCAAATTTCCCCAAATAATAAGGGCATTGAGTTGAACCCTGCACACAGTAATTGTTAAGATAAATTTTATAACATGCTAATAAGGAGCTATAAGCTGAAGACTAAGGAGTGGGAAGCAACAAAAAGAATCCCAATAATCTAGGCCACTGAAGAGAAGGCATCTCATCCTGACAATCACATGGAAACTAGAAGGCACCTTCTTGGTCTTCTGGAACCTTGGTAACTCACAGGCCATGCCTCACCATCGAGAGAAACAAAGAGCGCATCCTCTGTGAGAATGTGACAGTCCACAGAAAGGAATGGCACGTTCATAAATCAAATTAAATCGAATTATGCTTAACCTTTAGAAGTACATTGGACCTTTCATTTCAAAAGGCATTTATTAAGTTTCGAATCGGTTCTGGACATCGAGAACGGCAATAAGGAAGCAAAGAGCACTGAGCTCTCCCTGCAATCTGTTTACAGCCTCATGGAAAGATGAGACAATGGATCAATGCCATTCATTAGGACACGAGGTCTTTTTCTCACAAAGAAGAGAAGTTGTAGAGAGGAGGGGAGGCTTTACTTGAGTTATAAAGATGAGTAGCCACTTTGCAGGGAGGCAAAGAGCTAAAGGAGATGCCTGGATGAGAACACAAAGGCAGCAATCTGAGAGGCAGAATGGTTCTCCATATCTCCATGGAGAACAGGTGAACAGTTCCACATGAATGTAACAGAGCAGGTGAGGATGGCTCGGAAAGAAAAAGGCTTGGAAGACGTGTAAGGGGTTGTACTACTATACAATACACTGGAGTAGCATAGATAGCTTTGAGGTTGAAAAGACCTGGTTTTGTGTCCCAGCCCCTTTACTACCAGCTATGTGATTATAAAGAAGAATTTTCATTTTCTAAGAATCAACTCTCTTCATCACCTGTGAAATGGAAATACAGTAGACTGAGGTTAACCAGCACCCATAGGGATGGGTAGGTGCCAGATAAATGTAACTAGACTCTCTGTTAACTGGAACTCAAGTAACCAGCACTCTCGAGTAACTGGCAAAATCTCAAGCCAACCAGTAGCTTGAGAGTGCTGGTTACTTCGGTTCCAGGTAACGAAGAGTCGACTGAAGTAAGTACTTCCCGTGGTTTGTGTGGATGAACTGTGATAACGATCATAAAGGTACTCTGTAAACTGCAAAGCGGTATACTGACATCCATTATAATTGTATCATTATACATGTGTTATTGTTAAACTTGGTATAAAGGCAGGACAACCTGCATTTACATTGCTATCCAGAATAAAACATGGTCCTACTGTTTCCCAGAGAAGAGTGAACACTAAAGTGGCAGCAAGTTAGCTTAAGCTGTGTAAGCTCATCTGATAGCCGAAGCCATGCTCGTGAATCTAACTGAACGGTGGCTGTAGTGGCAGAGAGGTGCTAAGGACAGAGAGCTATTAAAGAGAGCTCTGAACACTCAGCAGATGAGCCTATCAATGTAATTCAGTGGTGATTTTATAGGAACCTTTCATGAAATTGTTTCATTTCCATCTGAAACCTGTTGGGCACCCCCTAGTCCTTTCCCAGGAAACCATAGGGATACCTTGTTATTAGAAGCAATGGCGAAATACACCGGTTAGAGTTTTATCACCACTACCGCCATCCCAATTGTCTCTGGTTACCATGGCAACTATTTACAAACTCTCCAAAAGGACCTTTCTAAGGTAGTCTGCCAGAGTGTGAGGACGTGACCAAAACCAGGGCTGGCCCAGAAAAGTAAATCTGAGCTCTAGCCAGCAACTGTCATTAAGTATTCAATATTCCTAAATATTGAGAAGTGATCTCCATTTATTAGGCTCTGATTGCTCCTTGCACAGGGAAGGGTTAGTCTACTCCATTTCACCTCGGTGAACTCACTCATTCTAATGAATACTGATCGAAAGCCTGCTGCATGCCAGGTACTTTACAAAATGCTCTACCAGGACTCTACGTGGCTGTGAGTTTTGGTCTGTCAAGGTTTGTAATGGTTTTCTTCAGTCTCCTCAGCCATCTAAATGAGTTTCCCAACCCAAGTTAAGCTTTTTGGAAAGATGCAATTACTCTTTTAAAAACTTGCATCAAAAATAAATGGAAATGCCTGTGTAATATTTCTGAAAGAGTGAATCTAGCTGTCAAAGTTGTCTCTTAGACTGTCCAAGGACTCTAATGCAGGAACTCATGCAAACAAAGCCCCAGGGAGCTAATGTGCCAATATGCATAAAGACCTCAATATCATTTATGGGTGCACTGAAAGTGGAGAAAAGATGAACTTTGCATAGGGAGGTCTAGATTTAAAGCTGTAGTTTTTTTTCATCCATTATATGTATAACCTTGGATTTCAATCATTTAATTTCTTGTTTGCTATTATCTGAATATATTAAGAGTATCTCTCAAGGTTGCTGTGAACCTCAAATGAGATAGAGCATATGCAAAAATTCCTTCTTGAGATTCATATGTTGTTATTTTGTCATATGCCAATGCTTTCTCTTTCTAAAATGGTAGCATGAACAACACCAAGCTAAGATGTGAAGAACAGGACTGGTCAGAGAGCCAGAACTAAATGAGGAAAGGTGGAAGAAAATGAGTGTAGTCCCTCAAAAAAAAAAAAAAGAAATGAATTATGACTGGTGGTTAGGCCAGGGAAGAGGGGACTACTGTCTTCAAACTCTTGAAGGACTGTCACATGAAGACAAGAAGAGACTGTGAAGTTCAGAATGTAGAATTAACAAACTGCAAAACAGCACAGCAGTGTGGCTAATAAGTAGTTTAGTCTTTGGAATCAGACTGAATTTGAGTCGTATCCCAGTGCTGCCATTCTTACCTTTGGCAGATTATTTCACTTCTCTAAGCCTTAGTTCTTTCAGCATTATCATGGAATTAACAATACTACCTGCTTCGTGGGGTACTTATGAGAATTAAAGAAGATAAGGGGTATAACAAGACTTAACAGAGCGCATGGCCCATGGAATTTTTCCATAAATAGTAGCTACGTTTATTAAATAGTGAAAAGGTGGAGGCGGAGGAAGAGGTAGACCAGTGGGTAGAAGACGGCGTCAGTGCCGTAGGAGGGATGCTTTCCCACCTATGAACACCATCCCGCAATGGAGAGGGTACGCTGCTCCTTCCTTTCCCAGTTCCCCTATCTGAGCAGCAGAAGCCTGGGAGGTGCCCCAAGCCAATGGTCTGTATCCTCAAAACTTGGCCTGAGGGTGAAGCTGTGCCCTTTCCTTATTTGAGAGCTGGGATGTGTCAAGCTGAGGGAACAACTGAGGGGCAGGAGTGCCTTGGGAAAGAACCAGTTGAAACTTCCCAGAAGACCATACTAATGTGTCATCAGACCACTGGGAGCTGGACAAAGAGAAAGGATCCCAGAAGGAGGCCAACAGTGGAGCCAACAGTGAAGAGGGGGAGAGATAAAACCTGGAGTTACTCCCCACCACCAAGGAGGGAGCTACCAGCTGTATGTTTGTTTGTTTGTTTGTTTGTTTGTTTAATTGGTTAGTTTTTGTGCATGTGCCCAAAACTATGCATTGGGGATGGTTGGAGCAAATGAAGGTCAAGCCAAGGGGAGGGGCAGATGCCCTCATGAGGCACTAGTTTCCCTATCCCTAAACTTTTTCCTACAGAGGCAGGATGTGATCCATCCCTTAGGAAACCTATAATAAAAATGGAGCTCCATCACCGACAGAGAACTTAGTCCACACACATGACTTCTACAGTCCCTTCCAACTCTAAGGATTACACAGTTCTATGGATTATACGGTCCCATTCAATTATTTTCTATATAGCTTTCCTGCACTCTCTTCCATACATTCAGTCAACACATTTCTTGAGTATCTACTATGGAGCATACACTGTGCTAGTTACTGTGGAAACATGGTTTCTGCCCTCAGGGAGCTTACTGTGTAGCAGTTCTGTCCATTGGATATACCATGTGAGCCATATGTGTAATTTCGCATTTTCTAGTAGCCACGGTAAAAAAAGCAAAACCAAAGGGAAAACTTAACCTTAATATAGTTTATTTAACCAAGCATATCCAAAATATTATGATTTCAACATGTAACCAATATTTTAAAAATTACTAGTGAGATACTTTACATTCTTTTTTATATTAGATCTTTGAAAGTCTGGTATATATGAGTGCTGTCCCAAAAGTACCAGCCATTTAATATGAAAAATGGAAGCATTTACAGCTGGATTTCTTTTCTGGGCAGCCCTTGTATTTTATAATTACAGCACATCTTAGTTTCGATCAGCTGCATTTTAACCATCCACTAAACACATATGCCTAGTATTCCCATACTGGACAGTATAGGTGTAGTAGGGAAAGCAGTTATTCTAGAAAATAATAACTATATAGACTGACAGGGGGAAAAGCCTTGTCATGCAGCATTAACAAAGGCCTACTGATAATTGTTTAATAGCTAGCAGGGGAGGAGTGGATAATTTATAATATTGCTGATTTTCATGGAGCCTTAATTGAAATTTTGGACCAAATAGGAAGGATGCCTTCTTATGGAACCAAGAAAGTGTTCTTCAAGTGCTAAAGAAATAAATCTTCCTTTCCTAGGAGGTGAACACAAGAGGAAGTCAGAGCCACTAGACAGAATGTCGCCTTGTCCAACAGTCAGGTGACCTAGATTCTAATCCTAGAAATTTAACTGCCTTAAGGAAGTCCTAACACTTGCTCATCTGTGAAATGGGGATTACAGACACTGCTATTGTACATTGCTATTATATAAGAGACAACATGTATGAAGGAATCTTGTAAGAATCCCTATTAACGTAAAGCTTTATAACTGACTTTTGTAACCTTCAGTCAACATGTTTTTATTAATAATTCCAACTCCCCATTAAATCAGGAGAGACTGTTATAAAGGGAAGGAAGGCAGGTGGCCACTTAAATACCCTAGGGAAGCTCCAGGCTGTCATGATCCTCCTGAAAACATGAGGAGCAACTGCCACCTCTGAGACTGCCCAGTCCCCAAAACATGTCTCAGCTGTCCAGGAAAAGTAGCTCCCTGAGCAGATCATTAAGAGAACCTGGTAATTTCTACATGCCTCTGTGGCTCTAATTATTATTAAGAAGGGCGAGGGGAGCATGATTTACTCATGGTTCTATAATTATCACAAAGTAATGCAGCTTCCCTAATAAATATTGTCAACTAATTGCCACCAATCCTACTCCCTGAAAGCCCCAGCTCTAATTGACAGGCATTGCCATCAAGCCTTCACACACAGTAGAACAGGAACAGATGGTCCCAGGTGATCAGTGGATCCAGGTGATATAGGGACAACTATTAATAACTACCATGATTTATCCAGTGTTGCCTTGGTCTGGCTTCGGCCGCTAAGGCAGGTATATTGTGAGCTGCCTACTTAAGGCCAAGGATTTTGATGATGTTCAAGATCTGAGCCAGGTACAAGCCCTGCAGCTAGCACCTCCACACTGATGAAAAGGAACAGCCTTACAACCCACGCTCCAGAGCTTAGTCTTACAACTTGCTTTTCCTTGTTGCAATGTATGAACTCTGTAATTCAGAGTAATTGTTGCTGACCTGACTCGGGCATGGGAGACGGAGACAACCACCAAGATGTCTAATGAAATATCCAGAGCAGAAAGCCACATGGGTACCAGGCCCCCAGGAGGAGAGGTAGGAGGGTCAGGATTGCCAGATAAAATTCAGGATGTACCTGCAACATATGGGGAACACTTACCTTAACAAATCATTTGTTGTTTATCTGAAATACAAATTTAACTTGGTGTCCCACATTTTTCTTGGGTGTATCCGGCAATCCTAGAGTACTTCTCAGAGCAAAGTTGCAGTGGCTAACTCATTTGTCGCACCTCAGCCGGTGATGTCTCCCTCCCAGCTCTTGCACTATTAAAAGAAATTTCTTGTTATAAATATTAATTTCAGGCCAAAAGTTTACACTTTGAGGTAGGCTTGGGGTATCTCATTTTCCCTTTTCTTTGATTTCACAAAAATAATAAAATTCTCCCCTGTTACTATAGGCCAGAATGGTCTTTGTCTTTTTTCAAGCTATTTCAGGATCCTAAGGACCATGATAACTAAAGATTGGTCTTGGCACTTGAATGTTTATTATGGGCAACTTGCTCTATTAAACACGTTACATACACAAATTAGTGCTCACAACCAGCTCATAAGGAAGTTCTTTTTTTACCCTTATTTTACAGATGAATAAATCAAATTTCATGGAACTTAGGTACCTTGCCAAGGTCACACAGCTAATTAAATGACAGAGAGGGGATTCGAACCCAGGTGTGACTCCAGAACTCATGTTAGGATATATCTCATGTAAAATCAACCCAGGGCGGCAGTTGGAGAAACTTCCTGCTAGGAAATTGTAAGAATTTTCTGGAAATAGGAACAAGGTTGCCTCCTTTGTAAGGTACTTACTTCTTCAAGGATAATAGATCTGCTTGACTATTAAAATTAATTGCCAGTTAGGTTTCATTAATAGTAGCAAGAGTCTGAGAACAGTCCCAAACTGTATTTACCTTGGGATTGGGGCTGTTGGGACATGTCTGATGGGTACTAGGACCCAGGGGACAGAGGCTAAGAGAAAGGGGTGTGGGGTTCAAAAACAGGAGCCCAGACTCTGAGAGATGAAGGTACCTGTGAGAAGAGCATGTCATTCTCCCTCAGATTGTCCCCTAACTTCTGTAGACTCAAGTCTGAATCATGGGGAAAGAGAGCTGCAATAAACAAGTGAGTAAATAATGCTTTTCTGTTTATGGTCTCCTTGGGTCATTAAGAGGACATTAGTAGTGGCGGGTTCTGTAATGACAGGAAGCACTGGATTAGCATCAGTGGCTATTAGATGAGGATGGGCATCACTGAGACAGCTACAGCTCTATTGGGAGGGGCAGGCCAGGGCTTGGAAGAAACGAGCACAGCAGATCAGAGAGTGAGAGGGAAATGCTAAAGGCAGATTCGGTGGACATGCTGAGAGCACACGTGAGACCTGCACCAGGTGTGAGACCAGCACCAGGTGCTTCCAGAACCCTCTGGAGGAAAATAAGATCCCACCAGGCAGGTGGGGGCAGAAGTGAAAGAGAACACACTGATGTGGGGTTATTTTTATAACATAGTCTTAGCCCCCGGCTGACTCTCCCTGGAGTAATTAGTGTACATTAAAAACCATAGGAATGTCACTCTTTTTACACAGCTTTCAAGTCCAAAAGTAGTCTTCTCCCTCAATTCTAACAAGGCAATGAGAAAGAAAATGTAAGAAATAAGTGTGCATTGTCTCAAAATGTACATTCTAGAGTGACTATTAACATACAATAAATCAGTGCTTATATAGACACGCTTTTTCTTACGTCATTAAAAAGTATTAGTTCCACAGCAGGTCTAATGTTAGGTCCCACTAAAGGCATTATGTTGTTTAATCCTGCTGAGCATTTCATAACCTTTTGTAGCAATCACTTAGTCAAAATACTTTTATATATCTATCCACTATTTCTTCTCATTCTTCCTTGAAAATCACGAATGCAGGAATTTTACCCTCTATTTATTTGTTTTGTGCCTTGCAGATTACCACAGTCCACAGAATTAGAATTTTTTTCTCAGGATTTCATATGAACTCTGTGTGCTGTGCAGGATAGATGAGTTGGTAGTAGTGGTAAGTTCTCATTTATTTAGTCTCCATTAAGTGTTAGCGACCATAAAAGTGATGTACAATAACGGTTAACAGTTGCTGAGGGTTTTTTATATCCCAGATACTGTTAAAAACCCTTCCTATGAATTAATTTATTCCAAGAAGCTTCTGATATAGACCATAAAGCCAGACAGAGCCATGGAGGTGTCCCACTTAGTGAGGGCAAGAACCTCATTTTCCTGGGACAAGGCGGAGCATAACCACATGCCTGCTTACATACTCCTCTGGCACCTATCCCTTCACCTGGTGCTACCAGAAAGATCCTGATTGGAAGTGGACCCAGAACCACTTGGCACATGCTCTGAGGGAGTTTACATGGCTGTTAATGCACTTAAATACAACCAGAGGCATGACAGAGTAGAGTCTAGCCCACGTCTGTTGGGAAACAATAGAGAGAGACAGATCGCAACTCCACTGGACAGGGTCTGGCCCTCTGAGGCCAAAGCCAAGAGACAGGAGTAGATCTGAGATCTTGAGCTTCATTCTCAACAAGATTCCCCCAAGGGGGCCATTCACATGTGGGGATTCCAAGTGGTAAGTTAATAAGCCAGGATGTAAGGGACCGAAGTTCTGGGAGTGGGAACTGAAGAAGCAGATTGTATTAATCACATTTCCTCCTATTCTATTTTTTCAGAAGAGTTTGTGAAACATTGGTATTAATTCTTCTGTAAATGTTTGGTAGAATTCACCAGTGAAGCCATCTGGACCTGAGATTGTTTTGTGGGTATTTTTTTAAAACTACTAATTTAATCTCTTTAGTTATTATTGGCCTATTCAGACATTCTAATTTTTCTTCATTTAGTTTTGGTAGTTTGTGTAGAAATTTGTCCAGTTTAGCTAAGTTATTTAATTTAGTGGCATACCGTTGTACCTATTATTCCCCCAACAGCATTTTTTTTTCTGTAAGGTTTGTGTTAAAGACTGAATGTTTGTGTCCCTCCAAAATGTGCATGCTGAAATCCAGTCCCCAGTGTGATGGTACTTGGAGGTAGGGCCTCTGATAATTATGTGATGAAGGTAGAGCCCTCATGAATGGGATTAGTAAGGTGCTAGAGAACTAATCAGCTCTATTTGCCATGTGACAGTACAGGGGAGTGAACTGTCTGCAACTCAGAACAGGGCTCTCACCAGAACTCAGTTATGCTGGCACCCTGCCCGCAGACTTCCCAGCCTCTAGAACTGTGAGAAATAAGCTTCTGTTATGGACGTCACCCAGGTGATGGTATTTTGTTAGAGCATCCTGAGATGACCAAGACGGTCAGTCACCATCTCCCCTCCTAGTTTCTGACAGTAGTGATTTGAGTCTTCCCTCCTTTCTCTTGGTCAATTTAGCTGAAGATTTGTCAATTTTGTGGATTCAAAAAAAACCCCAAACTTTTGTTTTTGTTGATTTTTTCAATTGTTTTTCAGTTCTCAGTTTCATTCATTTCTCCCCTAATCTTTATTCTTTCCTTTCTTCTAAATGCTTTAGGTTTAGTTTACTCTTTTCCTTCCTGCCCCCCACCTACCCACCCCCACACAGTGCCTTAAAATTAAAAGGTTAAGTTATTGATAAGAGATCTTTTTTTTTTTGATAAGAGATCTTTATTATTTTCTAACACAAGCATTTTACAGCTACAAAGTTTTCCCTAAGCACTACTTTAGCTGCATCCCATAATTTGGGGTATGTTGTGTCTTCATTTTCATTCATCTCAAAGTATTGTTTTAAATTTCCCCAGTGATTTCTTCTTTGACACATTGGTTATTTAGAAGTGTTCTCAAATTTTCATGTTTGTGAATTTTCATTGTGATGGAGAACATACTTTGTACAAAATTAATTTTAAAACAAATGCTTTATAAAAGTCAACTGCTTTCCTATATATCAACAATGAATAATTGGAATATAAAATTAAAAGCACAATCTCACTTACTTTAGCACCCCTAAAATTGACATACTTAGGAATAAATCTAACAAAATATGCACAAGATCTGCATTAAACAAAACTACAAAACTCTGATGAACAAAATTTTAAAAAACTAAATAAATGGAGATATATTTCATGTTCACAGATTGAAAGACCCCATACTGTCAAGATGTCAGTTCTTCTCAATTTGATCTATAGATTCAATGCAATACCAATCAAAATTCCAGCAAGTTATTTTATGTACATTGATGAACTGATTCCAAAGTCTATATGGAGAGGCGAAAGACCCAGAACAGCCAACACGATATTGGAGGAGAAGAACAAAGTTGGAGGGCTGATGCTACCCAACTTCAAAACTTACTGTAAAGCTACAGTAATCAAGACAGTGTGGTACTAGAAAAAAAGAATAGACAAATGGGTCAATGAAACAGAATAGAGAGCCCAGACACAGACCTCTATAAATGCAGTCAACTAATGTTTGACAAAGGAGCAAAGACAATACAACAGAGAAAAGATAGTCTTTTCAACAAATGGTGCTGGCAAAACTGGACATCCACAAGCAAAAAGTAAATCTAGACACAGACCTTACACCTTCCACAAAAATTAATTCACAAAGGATCTTAGGCCTAAATGTAAAACGCAAAACTATAAAACTCTGAGAAGATAACATCAGAGAAAACGTAGATGACCATAGATATGATAGTGCCTTTTTAGACACAACACCAAAGACATAATCAACAAAAGAAATAATTGATAAGCTTAACTTCATTAAAATTAAAAACTTCTATTCTATAAAAGACAATGTCAAGAGAATTGGAAGACAAGCCATGTATTGGGAGAAAATATTCGTAGAAGACACAGCCAATAAAGGACAATTATTCAAAATATATAAAAAACTCTCAAAACTCAACAATGTGCAAATATATTATAAAGAAGATGTAGCATGCAGTATTTCCCAATTTTCTATGACCAAAGTGAGTTTGGAAAAATCACTTGGAAGACTCTGTTCTCAAACACATGATGCTTAACAAAAATTGGCATTGAGTAAGCACTATTGACTTGGCAGGTGGTAGTACCTCTACTGCTTTAGTACAAAGGTGTCTTAGAACTTACAAAGGTGTCAGGGCCAGAAGCACACCCTAAACCTGCTGTGAGTAGAATCAAATGCAAACATTGTGTGAGGTGAAGGAAATATCAACAGGAAACTCAGGGAACAAGACAGGGAAATGGAAGGCAGCAAATGAAGCGTGCATTTTCGAGTCAGCTGTCCAGATGCCTGGAGCTCAGTCTCACTGGAAAACACGGGAGACCATGTGCCTCAAAGTTATCCTGTTGGAGACATGAGGGAGCTGGAGTATTTATCCCCCAGCTCCCATCAATCATTGATTGAGGACAGCTCTCAGTGGATATTAACCCCCTAGCATTTCTAGCTTGCCCAGTGGGTGTTAAAGTGGACTCCATGGCCAGAGAAAGCCCTCAGGCAAAGAAATGTGGGTGCTGTCAGCTGGATGATAAACTAATGGGGTGTGGGTGGGATATTTAGAGCATCTTCTACAAAAGAGATCATTGGCAGTTTCTGAAAATTCTAACAAAGATCTCCTAGACCCCATTTTTCCAGAACCAAGAAAGAGGAATGCCAATTGATTCATATATTAAATGTAAATGCACTTTCTGATTTGGGATTTAAGTGTGGGACAACAATTTAGTGGAGACCAAAAGGAGACAAGATAATAAAATGGGAGAACTGGTCAGCGAGGGGGCAGAGGGTAGTATTTACATTTGTGATATGTTGTGAAATAAGATACATATTCCCAATATTGGTTCTTGTTAGTATTTGGTCTTTGATTCTAGTTCCTGGCATAGAGCTCCTAAAACCCTTGTAATTTTCTAAGCGATAGGAGTCTCAGACTCAGAACTCCTGAATCCCTTCTAATTTCCTAGGTGATAGGTGTGTCTTGTTTTAATATGGCAACTCTTGATGGGCTCCTGGATGGGGAGCCATGATTAGAAGCTCAGAACTTTCAACCCTATCCCCCATTTTCCAGAAAGGGGAGAGGGGCTGGAAATTGAGTTACTAATCAATCATGCCTACATGATGAAGCCTCCATGAAAATTCTTAAACTGTGGGATTTTCTGGACTGGAGAACACATTCACCTACCAGGAGCACCCAACTCCACAGAAGCACTTGTGCTCAGCACCTCCCCAGATATTGTTCTATGCATCTCTTCATTTAACTGTTCATTTGTGTCTTTTACTATACAATAAATTGGTAAATGTGTTTTCCTGAGTTTCGTGAGCTGTTCTAGCAAGTTATCAAACCTAAGGTGGGGGTCATGGGGATTCTGATTTATAGCTGGTTGGTCAGAAGTACGAGTGACAACCTGGTACTTGTGATTGGCATGTGAAGTAGAGGCAATCTTGTGGGACTGAGCCCTTAACTTGTGGATTCTGATATGAATTCCAGGTAGATAGTGTCAGAACTGGATTGAATTATAGGACATGCAGCTGGTGTCAGAGAATTGGCCGGTGTGGGAAAAACCCACACATCTGGTGTCAGAAGTATGATGAGTTTGAACAAAGATATAACAGAAGTTTTTCCTTACACATATGTCTAATAATATCTTCGAAGCATCCTCATATCTATGGGGCTTACTCTACACTTTCTAAGCCACTTAAGGGGAAATCATCTTATAAATAAGATCTGACCCCACAATAAAATCTCAACATTCAAACAGTGTTACATCTACATCCTTTAGTGGATAAGTTTACCTGTTTACTTTGTGCTGCTATAACTCTACTCCCGCTCTCCACCTGATAACCACCAAATATCACGAAGAGCAGCCCTGGGTTATATCAGACACAAAAAATTTCTAGAGATGAAATGGTGTACCCCAATGCATGCCCAAATAGAACTTATCCAGCTGACCTGCCCCACACTTTTCATAATGTTGTAGGAGGAAGTACATGGAATTCTAGAATCATACTGGCCGGGATTAAAGACCCCAGTCATTCTTTAGTTAGTTGTATGACTCTAAATCACATAAACTCCTTGAAATTCAGTGTCCCCAACTGTAAAATGGAGATTAACACCTTTGTTACAGACTTGTTGTAAGTATTAAATGAGAGATGGGTATAGACAAGCATGACTAGCTATGGAGCGCTCATGAATGTCGGTAGCTCCTCTTTTAGGCTGCTAACTTGCCCTCAGCCAGTGAAGAGGGGATACACTCCACAAGTCCAAGGAGAATTGAACAATAATTTGCAAAGGGTGAAAAGCAAGGGGTTTCCAACAAACTCTACCTCCATAGGGAAAAAAATAAATAAAACAAACCTGCCCTGACCTTCTAACTTTTTATTATACTTGAAAAGTGAAAAGTGTGCTTCGAAGTACCCGCCTGCCATTTCAGAGTGGATCATGTTGCTAATCACCAATTGTAAAACCGACTCAAAGAATGGAATGCTTGGTTACTCTTTTCAGCATTTGAAAGCTGAAGCACTTAATTATGCATGCTGTAATTAGTTTGTAATTCTCACATTCTCACAAAAGGCCCATGAGGAATGTTAATGGTGGCTGCAGGCCTTGTGGAGAGGGAGCAGCATATTTGATATTCAAGGGCAATCCCATGGAAGGGGTGCACTAAGTATAGCTTTGTTCAACTACAAAGAAGTCCTAAAGGCAGCTCCCATCCGCACAGTGATGGTGGAGGAGGAAGGCAAGGTTCTTTACACATTAAGGTTGGCCAAGGTCATCACCTAGGAAGTGTATTGCTTAATTATATCGGTTTTGTGGTACTGCTGGTCAGCTCCTGAGATGGAGGTCAGGGAGTGTGTTGAGGTGACATTTTTGTGTTGGGCGTTCTCAGAAGTCATGGAACTTGAATGTCACCTTGTATTGTTCATTTCTGCTGGCATTAAACATTCTTCCCAGACCTGGTTCCCTTGGGGAGCAAGCTATTACAAAAAGCATTTCAAGTTCAAAGGACTACAGAGCCTGTTCGAGATAATCAAGACCTAGAAGCCTGCTCTCCAGGCCTAAGACCAAGTGGTGGGGATGCAAACACTGCTGTCACTGCCTCATTTGGTGGGTGCTTGCACAGACCTTGCCTTTTGGAAACAAGAGTTGATTTTCTGTGCAAACCACGAAGCGTGACTTGCATTGCAATGCAGTGGGCTCTGCCTGCTCACAGAAGCAAAGGATGACTGGGCAGATGATTGTTTGCAAAAGTGGTCCCAATCATTCCCCTCCCTGAATCCCCACCTGCTTGCAATGTAATTTTTCATTCCTCACATCGAATGTCTATTTCTAATTTGGGGGGTCTGAGCTGTTTTGACATTGTGCCAGTTTTAAGCCTATGCCTCAAGAAACATTGCATTCTTTCTCTTGGGACCCCACCAAGTCATCATGTGAGGCAGCCTCCTCGATAATGACAGACCCATGACCAGGTCACCTCCCATTGCCTCAGTCGACAGACAGCCAGCCAAACCCCAGAAGCAGAGCCTCCTAGCTGACCACAACCATGCACCCATGCAGCCCACAGAACTGTGAGCTAAGCAGACGGCGGTTGTTTGAAACCACACAAGTTCATGGTGGTTTATTAAACCCGCAAAAACTCCATAGAGAGATGTATACTGTCCACTCTGGTGCCAAATGCTCTGGGCAAGTTGATGCCAGAGAAACAGAAAATAGATAGCTGCTGAGGGACAAGTACCACTACTACTCAAAGGTCAGTTCCAGAAAGAGAGTCCACGTTAGAGCCATAAATACAGCCTCTCCGCCCGTAACGAGACACAGTCTGCCCACTGGGGTGAGTGTAAACACAATCCTCTGGGGTTTGCTCTGCATCTCTGGAAGGAACCCCAACTCCAGCTCTAACCCACCACTTCTTGTGCTCAATTTTCTGGTTTCTTCGGCCAAGTTTTACATTTGATGAGCTCAGCTCGATTCTCCTGCTCCTCTCGCAACTCCGCTTCACTGTCCTGCTTTCTGGCTTCTGTCCACATCACTGGAACAGGAGCTGCTTGCCCCAAGGTCACTAATAGCCTCCTAAGTCCCACATTTAATAGCTTCATCTTCATTTCCCTCTGATTCAACATCACTGCAGCCCTTGCCCTTTTTCTCTGTGACCTCCTTTTAAGAGAGCTTACTTACCTAAGAACATTTCCAAAGAGCTTTACTTTAAAGGATCCTTTCATTCAAGAAAGTCTCAAGGCTTGAACATGATTATCTAGTGCGAATCACTTCCCAGGGATAGCAGCGTTTCTGACTCCAAAGTGATGGCTGCAAAATAAAAAAGATGTTAAAGGTATGCTGGGTGTGATGATTCTTCATGTTCTTAGCATGTTCCAAGCCAAGTCTGATTTTGTTTTTTTAAAGGGCATCATTACATCTAAAAAGATAGAAGGTGGACTCGAAAGAATACTAGACTGGGATTCAGAGGTTCAGAACTGAGTCCCAGTTCTGCCACTTAGCAGCAGTCCATCTTTGTAAGCTTCTTAACATCTATGTGCCATAATCTGTCACCTGTGAAATGGAACCTCCCCACGGGTAGAGATTCTTTTTATACTTCTTGGCACCCACAAAGCCTAGCATAATGCCTACAACGTAGTAGGTGGTCCGTAAATGTTTAAATATGTACTGACTGGATTTTGAAAGAATGAATCAAAGATCTACAGTTTATAGACCTAAAGTTACAAACCCTAGTGGTATCACCACCACATCCCTAAATGCCCAACCCACCAGCATACAGTCCCCTCATTGTCATTTTGTCCCCCCACACATTTCTTCTTGATGGTCATGTAAATACATATTCCCCTGGTTGGGGTAGATGGCATAGGAGCAAAAGGTGAGCTAAGTCAGTGCTCCTCAAACTTGTGTGCAACAGAATTCCTCGAACATCTTGTTTTTAAAAAGTCTATACTCCTTGGACCAGATTTGGAAGGATTGAGTTGGGGCCCAGGAGTTGTTTGTTTGTTTTTTTATCAAGCTCTCCAAGTGATCTTAAGGCATTTTGTCATGATTTAAGAAACTTTGCCCCCTCACCCTGCAGAAGCTTGCATTTCATCCTGAACCCTCCCTCCCACCTGCCTCGCTGAAGGGCTCATGGATGTCGTCTACATTCTGAGTGTCTTGCATTTTTAACTGTCTCATCCCAGACCCACGACTTTAAATGCATCTAACTGCACTGCTGCACAGAGAGAAATGGGTTTCTGGCCTCCGCAGGTGGCCAGACTCTGCCCAAAAATAGTAATTCAGAGCTCATAGAGGCCGCTTCCACAGGCTCAGTGCCCTACGAAGCTCTGAGTCAGAACCCCTTTTACAGCCTTGAAAGTGATTAGCAAAGCAGAACAGGTTCTTTGAAACACTGCTTTTCTCCATGACAAAGAGCCGAGCGTGCACCTATTTCAGTTAGGGCTTTGTCATAGAGAATACCTATTTTAAGTGAATGATAAAGAAGCACCACGTACTTCTTTGAAATGCACAAGCACTTACTAGAGTTGGGGGGCCTTATTTGTCATACGCACGTCTTGGCTGACCGACCGACCGTTCAGCTGTGTCCCTCTCTAACCGTGGAGGCTGAGCTATGCCCCCGTGGAGCTCTCCCCTTCCCTCTAACACAGGCCTTGGGGCTCCAGGATATCCCAAACCAAAGGGTTTAAATGCAAGGGAGATTAAGTTTCCCACCCTTTTTTCCTGCAGCAAAGGAATTTAAAAACACTCAAAAATGTAAGCCTCTCATGAATTGGATCTCCTGGGTAAAAGTAATCATGGACTCCTTTTTTTTCTACCCCAGCACACAAAGGAAAGAGAAAACCTGAGCCGGGCTGTAGGTCAGCTCAGTGGAATCTCCCGGAGGTTACCTCCTTTTGCCTAAAATGGCTCGAGGCAAAATTGTTAATGAGGTTTCCTACCCCCTTCCTTACCCCTCCCTCTATGGCCCTAGTACTTGGGAGAACTTCCCTTGGAGAACACGCTTTGGAGTGGGCTGCTTCCACCTCAGGGTCTGCAAGCAAACTTTTTCTTAAAGGGCCAGGAGTAAATATTTTAGGTACAACTACTTAACTCTGCCATTGTAGCAGAAAGCAGCCATAGCCAATGAGAAAGAGACTGAGCATGGCTGTGTTCCAATTAGAGCTTATTTACTAAAACAGGTCGCAGGCTGCATTTGGCCCTTGGGCCACTGTGCGTCAAACCTTGCTGTAGTAGATGCTATTGTGTGCTGCCTACACTGCTCATGCTGTGTGGGCTGCTGTGCATATGGCTGGCCAACAGAACTTCTAGGTCCTGTTCTTCTGGAGCACATCTTCATCACTTGGCTCAGGCCACTGCCACTAGCATGGTGCTACCACCATTGCCCACTCAGGACAGCGGCTAGCAAGTGAGTCTTAAACTATGCCTTCTATAAAATGCAGATTCTAGGGTCTCACTCCTAGATAATTACAGTAGATCTGAGGTGGGTCCTAGGAATCTATATACTTTACAAGCATTAACAAGCACCACAGGTGATTCTAAAATTGGTGATTTATGAACCATTTATGAACCATTCATTGAGAAACTCTGCACTAGGCTTTATTTGCACATAGTAGCTACTGCACAACATCAATTCAAGAGATATTTCTAAGCACCTGCTGTGCTAAGGGAGCTATAATCCAAAAGATACCATTACATATATACAGGATATGCAAATAACAAACTAAAAACAGACTATATGAATATATAGTCTGAATTTCACGTAGAACTTCAAAAGTGTATCTTCCTTAAGGATAACAGGCATTCACAGTTGAGATGAGAACAGGGTTGCTATGGTTGAACTTGGGAAGATGTTATAAATTCAAATAGGAATACTGGACAACAGAGAGGTAAAGACATGATAGAACTGGAAGCAATTAATAGGGAATGCTAGGGACTGTGGCCTGCCCTCTCCAACGAGGGTGCCTGAAACTACTACCCACCAGTTGTGAGATGGGAGAATGGAGAAATGTTATTGCCAGATCATCTGATTTTTTAAGAGTAGTTTATAATTGGATACCTGCGATATAAAATCTATAGGTTTTTAAATTTTGGCTCTTTTTTTTTCTTAAGTCTATAAATTCAGTCAGGCCCTCAGAACATCAGTGCTAGCTGAAGTCTTCTGAGAGTAGAAAATAGGGTAATTGCCCTATTTATGGGAAAGAAATATTTCAGTGTTCTCAAGGAATACAGTCAGATGAGTTCCAAGGACCATCTGTGTGGAAAACACCATGGATATCCTCTAATGAGGCAAAAGGAACCAGATGCAGAGGTTTGTAAGGAGAACCAGCGTTCAAACCATACACAGTAGACTCTCAGTTAACCAGCACCCGTGGGGATTGACAGATGCCGGATAAATGTAAGTAGAGTCTGTTAACCAGTGCCCGTGCCAAATAAATGTAGTATTATTCCTTCTTCTTCTTCTTCTTCTTCTTCTTCTTCTTCCTCTTCCTCTTCTTCCTCTTCTTCCTCTTCTTCCTCTTCTTCTTCTTCTTCTTCTTCTTCTTCTTCTTCTTCTTCTTCCTCCTCCTCCTCTTCCTCTTCCTCCTCTTCCTCTTCCTCTTCCTTCTTCTTCTTCTTCTTCTTCTTCTTCTTCTTCCTCTTCCTTCTTCTTCTTCTTCTTCTTCTTCTTCTTCCTCCTCTTCCTCTTCCTCTTCTTCCTCTTCCTCTTCCTCCTCCTCCTCCTCCTTCTTCTTCTTCTTTTTTTTTTTTTTTGCCAGTTGCTTAAGTTCCAGTTAACAGAGAGTCCACTGTATGGAATCCTGGGAAGAGAGTTCAGTGAAGGGTGGAAGGGAAGTGTGGCTGGAAACAAGACTTTGCATCAAACCTAGGGAGAACCGCAGGCTTGGCCCAAAGTAGAGAAAGTGCCTGCCTGAGGAGGGGTTGATTCCAGCAGAGATGGGATAGGAGCTCAGTCCCCAAGGCTGGGTGGAATTTGAAGTCACTGTGGAAGTTGGAGGTCAAAGTCAGGGATCTGATGCCAATGGGTAGAATCAGTGCCGACTTTTAAGGCAACAGAAACCAGGGTATCACAGGCCCATGACATAGCCATATAGAAGATGTAACAGATTCCACCCAGATTGACAACCCAAGAGCCTGTTACAATAATTAGTATTTTTGTTTGTTTGATTGCTTCTTTTAGTCGTGATTTTATTCTAGGAGATAAAAGTAAGAACTAACATCAGAACTGGTATATTTGAATGGGAATAAATTTAGAAGATTAAGCAACTTTCTTGAGTGTGTCTCATCTCCTAAATGTGGATATAGATCTTAATTTAAAGGCAGGCAAGGAAAGAGACCCAGATGCTAGACGTTCTTCCACCACCAGCAGACTTGGTGCCGAGTCAGAGTCCTATTGCCCTGGTTTCTGCATTCTGAATATAAGGTATTGGGGGTTTCCTGGTGGTGTACTGGCTAGGCTTCAGCGCTCTCAACACTATAGCCTGGGTTTGATTCCCAGCCAGGAAACTACCTCCCTGCAAAAAAAAAAGAATTATATAAATAAATAAACAAATAAATAGAAGGTATTGAAGGGGATCATCCTTGAGCTTCCTGTCAGCATGAGCAGTGGTTATCTAGATCTGCATATTTAGGTTGTGTTTGCTTACAAGTAACAGAAAACATAACTGAAAGTGGCTTAAGCAACAAAGGATTTTATTAAATCTTATATAATCGAAAAATCTATGCAGAAATCAGGTGTGAATATATCGGAGTTCTCACAATGTTCCCAGAAACTTTTTTTCCTCATTTCTTGATTCTGCCTTCTAGCTGTTGAACTCATGCTACCATTTACGTGAGCGCAACATGGCTGCAACAGCACAGAGAGTACACTGTTTTCTGTTCAACTCCAGTGAAAAGGACACTCTCCTCTATCCCATATGTCTCAGCAACAGTCTAAAGATAATCTCACTGGCTTGATAATGAGCCTATGACCCAATTAAAACTCATCTTGATAGCCAGAAGGCATGCAATGATTTGACTGGATTAGGTAACAGAGAGCTGGATAACTCTCAAGTTAAAGAGTGTTATTGTACCAACAAAAGAAGGTGGATCCCCCCAAAAGTTAGTAGTAGCAGCAAGATGAACAGACACTGGATTCTAAAACAAAGGCAAACAAAATCTGACCTTGTGCAACATGTGACATTCATAAGTTTTTTTAAAACACATACCTTCTATTACAATACTCATTCAGTCACACAAGGTATTACTCTCATAAATATGCATTAGAAGAAACAATGATGATAATTTACTTTGTATTAGTGTTTTTGGATCATTTTCAAAGCCTTTAACACACTTAACAGACTACCTCTTGGTTTTTGGTGTGTTTGATTTTATCAGAAAGCCTCCCTGTCTTAGGTACTGAAAGCAAAAACTAAGCCACAGCAAATGTAACCCAGGCTCCTGCTCTCAGTTCTTTTAGAAGAAAGTCACCACATCACCCTAATTGGGACTGTTACCTGTGATTTTTCACTCTGGAAGTGGCTTTGTAGACTCCAAGAAGACCTGCTGATAAGCATGAGCCCAATTCCGCTCATTAAGGCATCAAAATGAGAAGACACAAAGACATATGAGGTCTGGGGAGAAAAATCAGACCGAAAATGGTCTAATTAGTCTTCATAGAGTTCAGGAGAGGCAATAGGATAGAATTTAAGGTAGGGATTTATAAATTAGCAGCCAGAATTCTCTGCTTGCATCTTCATGCTTCCAAAGTCTGGAGAAACTGCTCACTGTGAAACTGAGACCTAGTGCCTAAGACCTATTTGCCTTTGCAAACCTGAAAACAAATCCACTGGTACCCAACTGCAGGAAAGTGCAACCACATGCTGGCATCAGTCACATCGCTCCCCTTGATTTGGGCTCCGTCTCTTTAGAAAAGTTTGCTGGTTACCTGATGGGTGATCTAGCAGAGCTGGCAATTAAGTGGATCACGAACAGCAGGAATGACTTCTTGTGTAACTTATTTCAGCTTGCTTAAATGCACTACCTGCAGTTACCCTATAAGAAGCAGGGGTGGCACACAACTTAGGAGATTCATAAAAGGGAAGAAATCTGGGCCATGTTTTGAGGTAGCATCATTAAAGTTTCTAACACAGAAATGCAGGAAGGCTATTGTGCAGATGGTGTGGGTCTCATTAGTGTGGAGTTGAACTCACAGTTATCTTTACCGACCTACCACAATGCTAAATACGCTGAGTACCCTTCTGATGTACAAGCAATACACCAGTGTCTTAGTGTCCAGTGATGGTTATGTTGCAAATTTGACTTGCCTATTTGCAAGTAATCAATTTGTAACATTTAATTTGCTGCAATTTATTTTGCTATTAAATTGTTCCACAGAATGTTTTTTATAAAAAATTCAAAAGTAAAATAGGGGCAAAATTATTATGCAGCTTAACTCATAAGAGCATCAATAGTTATTTTTTGTCCTCTCTGTGAAAAAGGACAACAGAGGAAGATGACATAAGCCCAGGACCTGCAAATTCAACACTTTGTACCGTAAGTTCATGAGCAAAATGTACAGAGAAATCTCAGAAAAAGGCATTTTCTTTAAATGTGTTTTGTTTGGCTTAAAACACACTGGTATGTTAGCTGTAAAAAATCATTCCCAAGGCAGAAGTCAGCAAACTCCAGCCCATGGGCCAAATTCATGCCACCACCTATTTTTCTAAATATACTTTAACTGAATCCTCAAATTTAATGAAAGTCCTATAAAATAAAACATGATTGCATGCATGGCCTACATAGTTAATATTCAGGTACATACATGATTAGCAACAAAATTACATTTTAACAGAAATTTTCACAATGATGTGAATGAACTATGTATCCATTATCTTAACATAATAACATATTTACTTCCACCACCTATTATTGTGAATAAAGTTTTATTGGAACCCAGACACATTCATTCGTTCAAGTATTATCTATGGCTGCCTTTGGACTGCAATGATGGAAATGAGTAGTTGTGATACAAACTGTATGGCCTGCAAAGACTAAACTATTTGCTATCTCGTTCTGGAAAAACAAAAAATGGCTTTCCAACTCCTGTCCCAAAGGCTAAAAGCAAATGGCCTTCTTGGTTTCTTTATCTTAGCATCTGGTTTTCATCATTCTGTTGGCCAGAGCAGGCGAGGAGAGACAAACTCAACAACATGTGCACCCAGAAAGAAAATGAGGCATTTCTCCTTGAGCTCTCTAGCAGAGCGTCCCAAGGTCACCTGTCCTAGACTGTCACCTGTCAAGGCAGGGGGCTCCTCCCAATGAGCAGCAGCTCCAATCAGTCCTCATAAGAGAAAAGGATGCAGTAGGAAAACATAGGAAGGAAACCTATCTCAGTGAACTAATGGCTGTGGTCATTAGCTAGATGATTGTTGTCACATTTCATATTTCCATTCTTAATTCCTCATAGCTGGGTATCTTCCCTAACTCAGATCAAGCATTTTCCCCATTTCATGTCTTTTATATCTGTCTTCCAAAGAATGACTATGTGCTATAGATACAGTAACAGCTATGTGCATGAAGACAAGGTAGGGAGCAATCTCAAAAATTTCACCTTTTCTCTGTCCACACCCAACTGTTCTTCCTAACACCATGACCCAATGACCATGTGGCTGTAACTCATCATGTTAGCAATCCTTCTTACAGGGGTGAACTTCTCTCTCTCTTTCTCTCTCTCTCTCTCTCTGTGTGTGTGTGTGTGTGTGTACATGTTTCATTAGAGAGTAAGGAGGATGTTTAATTACCCTTCCTCTAGAGGTCAACTCTGGTTATATTTCTACCTGCCTTTTATCATAAATTGTTCTGAAAAATAAAGGTCCAGTGGGAGATCCCACTCATTCTATGGCCATATTAAAGATTTTTTCCATACACACAGAAGATTAAGGTCTTAAAGATACAACTCAATTAGAAACTATCTAACTTTGTTTAACCCAGTATATTAGGCAGCTGTTACCACAGTAGTGCTGCATAACAACCCCCAAAAATCTGTGACTTAGAGCAAGCATTTATTCTAACACTCACAAGTCTACGGGTTGACAGTGATTTGGCTGAGCTAGGCTGGGCTCATTGGGCACCTCTGCGCCAGACTGAGGATTGCCTGGACTTGGCTTTGGATTTATCAGCTGGGTTCGGGACAGCTTCCAGAGCATCCATTCTGGGACCCAGACTGAAGGGGCAGCAGCCAAGCCACCGAGGAGAAGCTCTCACACAAGCATATTTCAAGCTTCTGCTCATATCAGGTCCTCTACTAATCAAAGCAAGACACATCGCCAAACCCTGGTCAAGGGGCAGGGAAGTATATCCTACCCACTATGAGGCCATGGCTGAAACATGGCTGTATAATTCTACTCCCTGCTGACAATCCATTAACTGTCCAGCTTTCCTTTCATCCCATTCTGATCCATCAATATTTCAACTACCATCCCAGAAGCTCCCAACTTTTTTAGTCCACAGGACTCTGTCCAACATATATCTACTAAAGTTAGTTCCACGAAATACACTTTATGATAATCTATAGACACTTGACTACATGCATAACCATAACATGAGACTTGATTTTCAAAAACAGTGCACATGAGACTCTTTGTCCTGTGAGAAAGAGTAAAAGGAGGAAAGACTCGCTAAGATCCCATCATGTGCTTCACCAGAAAGAATCTGAAATTGTAACAGTAGCCGCCCATGAATTTGAAAAATTCTCTACGCCAGGAAATGGCCCAAATTCTTTGCAGAGCATGTGTCCTCCTTTTGTGTTTGCAAAGCCATGTCTTTGCCTCTTGCTGCTGTCTTCATGTGATCAGTGGTGACTCGTCATAGTAGATTTACTTTAGTGATTGTCCAATTCTCCTCGTCAGCAGGCGTCTCGGGAACTTGGCCTGGGAGCCTGCGCTGGTTTGTGAGCGGGAGATGTCAGCTCCTTTATCATCTGTTTGATTCTCAATTTCAAGGAGATCAAAGAGGTAGCATCTGGGATGAAAATGAATCGACAAGCAAGCAGGCAATTCGTGGTGTCAACTGAACTGGCTCTTGAAATAGGCAGAAAACAAGACTAGGTACAAAAACAGACATCTAGGGCAGAGCGGCTGGGCCCAGGATGAAGGAGAGGAGGAGGCACCACCCTAGATAGCCCTGCAGATCCTAGGGGCCTTGACCTTGCTGGTGAGTGAAAAGAGTCTGGGTCAGTTAGGACAAGTTCTGAGCCACAGGTGGAGCTTGGGGACAGCCCCAGTTAGAATGAGCCATCATTACATAGTAAATACAAGTTTATTTTAGATTAGAATAATCTAAAACATGTTCCAAAGAGCAGGTCTTATACTAGGCTAATGGATATGACATGAAACAAAGTCCCAAGGACAAAAGAGGTTTAGAAACCCCCAGTAGCTTACCTTAGAGGGATTCTTTCGCAGGACTTTGCAGCAGATCTTTATGGCGATGTATTGGAAGTCTCCAAAAGGAATATATAGCATGTTGCAAACTAATTATGAAACCCACATAGTTAGAGTGTTTTGGCACTTTAAGAAGCATGAATATGACACAAATCAATTAAATTTGCTTTCTACTTACAAACTGCCCAGTACCAGAGTAAAGTTATAAAAGCAAAACTTAAGTATAATAAATTATATTGTCACCAACTTAACTGTTTAACTCACCTCATTTCATATTTTCTATTTTCAAAATCTATAAGGGACAATATTTTAACCTCATTAAGTAACTTTGTCTTCTGCATTTTCTCACCCTGAACTTACCTTACACTATCAGACACATCTACTTCCCTTGAGATGGTTAATGGTTATCATATTAAAGGTGAGAAAATCAGCTAATATTCAGTTTTGGAATTCCAAAACAGAATTTTGCAGCAACTTAATGGTCTATAAGAGCAAGCTTTTTCAAGAGAGAAGGGATTTCCAAAATCTCTTTAACTCCCACTGACTAGCTAAGGGCTGGGCCTAAGGGAGCTACATCATACAGTTTCTTCTACACCTTCTCAGGCCTTAATGTGCACATAAGTCACCTGGAGAACTTGTTAAAGATGCAGATGCTGATCCATTAGGTCCAGGTAGGGCCTAAGAGTCTGCATCTCTACAACAACAAGCTCCCTAGTGATACTGATGCTGCAGGCCCTTGGACCACACATTGAGTGAAGCTATACCAGAGGAAGGCTACTCCTTGCACATTTAATGGCTCACCATGAGGAGGCTGACCATACACACCATTTTAAATGGGACAGTACTGTTTTTTCTGTCCTGTTTTAAATGGTACGTATGGTCAGCCTCGTCTCACTAGGCTAAATACAAGGTATCAGTAGGCTGACCATACGTACCAATTGAAATGGGATGGGGAAAAAATGGTACTGTCCTGTTTAAAACAGAACATATGGTCAGCCTAACCATGAGACTTGCTGCCCTAGGGTAGAAAGAAGAGAAGATAAAAAGCCCTAAGTTCTTCCCCTACAGCCTGAGGGATGGTGGAAAGAACAAAGGAGGCAAAGGAAGGTTAAAATGTACCTCAATCTCCCCTACATGGACTAGAGCCCCAGAGAGCAGAGGTACGTGAGGAAGGGGTTGACAAATTTTCCAGAAAGGAAAGAATTTGTCTGTCCTGTTGGGTTTCCAACGCTGGAATGAAAATAGCCAACGTGGGCATCCTGTCTCAAACAAAATTTGATGATGAGTCACGATTAGATGAAGTTCTCTGTTAACTCCCCAAAGCTGCCTTTGGTCCCATGGATGGTACCTGAAGCCCTCCTAACCCCCTGAGAGTCAGTCTGCAGAGTTTCACAGAAATAGTCATAATAGGGAGTCCCAGCCAGACTTCAGGGGTACACACAGCACAAGAACCAGGGCAAGGGCTAAGTTAACACAGAAACCAGGTGCAATGAGAGAGGCCAGACCATTGAGGTTCAGCAGCAGACCAGCTGAAGACCCTTCTGATGGAGCACATTGACCTTGGAACTCTCCAAGCCAGGGAGCAGCCCAGCTCAGTCCCTCTGCCAGAAATCAGAGCAGTTCCAGAAAACAACACAGTTTAAGAATCCCATCCCAACCCCACTGGCCAAGGTCACTCCCATACACCACAACCCCTGACACACCCACTGTGACTGTGAAGAGGCACAATGGGTGGGGACAGGAAGAGGATTTATGCAAAGAAAATAAAGACAAACTTACAGAGATAGCTTCAAGTCCTGGGTTGGACTAAAATTATTTCATTGGACTAAACCTTCGGATCTCCCAGGGAGGATCAAATCAGTTAAATTGAAAACAAACTACATAGTCTCTGCACGTAGAGCGTCATCCCAGTTACAGACAGGAAGTTAACTGCAGGCCCAGGCCTGAACTGAACTAAAGCTGGGTTCAACGGTGATTTCAGATTTCATAATTACTTCTAACAACTCCCCCCCCCCGCCATTTAGAATTATTAAATGCCTCCCAGTTGTGATTTCTATTCTCAATTATCCTTCTTGTTATGTGAACTTTTAACAACTGGCCCTAACTTTAGCCTTTTTTACTTCCTCAAGTAATTTTTCATGGATCCCTGACACCCTGAAGAAATGTCCTAAAAGGAAATATCTCCCCATTCCAGCATACTTGGGATACCAGCGAGGAACCTACTTACCCTTGGTTCCCAAATGGGAAGTGATTTGACCTACCAAAGGGACTCACCAAAAGGATTTAAACACCCCTCCCAAACCAACAGCAGATGGAGAACACTGAACAGTGATGACTGCAACACACACACACACACACACACACACACACACACAGTCACACACACAGTCACACACACCACTCATGCACACAGTTACACACAGTCACACACACACTCACACACACTCACACTCACACACACTCACACACACTCACACGCACTCACACACACACACTCACACACACTCACACTCCCACACACACACTCCCACACACACACTCACACACACACACACTCCCACACACACACAGTCACACGCACTCTCTCTCACACACTCCCACACACACACTCTCTCTCACACACACACACACACACACACACACACTTTCCCAGATCCTGAAGTCACAGCACTGTCTCTGACGTAGCTAACGCACCGCAGGGGGTGGAGAGGAGGACTTCTCAGGATCTCCATGACATCTCCCTTGGTGATGGCTGACACGTCCTTTCCTACTTTACCCTCAACCCCATCTCCATTCCCACAGGACTCACTGCCACAGAGAGCCACTGTTACTGGTGGGAAAGTGTTTGTCTTTCAAGTTGCTCAGACCAAAAACCACGTTAAGACCAGCATCAGGCCAGTGCTTTCTAGAGTGTATTAGAGGGAAATGCAGCTCTCTATAAAAATTAATTTTAAAAGGTGATGGTATTTTATACAAGTGCATAAGCAAAGACAAAAAAAGGCCTCTCAGTGAATAGCAATAAAAAGCAAGAAGCTACCATCTCAGGAGAGATAGGGGTACAAAGAACATCTACCCGACTGCATCATAATGACTGGCTGGGCCATGACTGTAAGGGGTAAATGTCAGCTGTTAGTGGGTAGAAGATAAAACTCTTGTGTTCTTCACTGTGTAATTTCATAGTTAACTGTCCCTGGTTCTCAGTGCAGATATGGTTCCAGGAATTCTCAATAAAGTCTTTCATCATCTTCATAAAATTCTGAGTATAGTCTTATATATCCAGACAGGTACTGAGTACATCCTACCTATTCACAGAGTCAAGATCATGGCGCCCTAACTAAAACAAATCAGGTAACATCTACTACTCCCTAGCAAACTCTTCTTTGTGAGCTCCCTGGGTCCCATGCATGTGGCATCAAGGTTTATTTTCTTTAAGTAAATGATGCAGTCTTGTTGCCTAAAGAAGCTGGACCCTAGTCTTTGGGAACACTTTGGAAACCATTAAACAAAACAAAGTTTAACAAAGGTCAAGTAAGGCTCTGTGGGCCCCAGCCCAGCACCAGCTCCAGGCGCCCCAAAGCAAACAGGCGTCCTCCTGCAGGCCTGCAGCAGACACAGGCCTTGGCTCATTAAGTGTCCTCCCTGCCTTTCTGAATTGTGCGGGTCCATTAAGCCTCAGATCAAATTCCATGTCCTTAAAGAAGCCTGCTTTGCCTACTCAAACCTTCATTGATCCCCCTTTCACTGAAACTTCTTGAGCAAGTATTGATCGCACCATAATTGCAATATTTAATCATGTCCTGTCTTGTATTCCTTAAGTTGATTTTTTTTTTTTAATACCAGTGCATTTTCTAACAAGAATGTGAAGATCTCACTACTAAAGCCTTCTCAAATAAGGAATTCGTTTCCAGGTATTTTTTGCAATCTGGTTATGAGATGTTCTTTTTCAAGAGCCCTTTGGTTTCCTGATTTTACCAAAGCAGTGGCCCCTAAAAAGCTGTAAATCAGGGTAACGGCCTCAGAAGCTGACGCTTCCTGACAGCACACCAGCTTCCTGATGGTCCCATCATCTCACTGTGACACAGCCCCGCACCGCTCACTGGGCTCTCCACTCACCCAGCTTGCATTTCTGACGTCAGCTCCTCTCTTGCACCCGCTAGCCTGGGCGTTGCCTATTTTCAAGAGAGGTTGGCTGCCTCTGCGTCAAACCCAGCTCTCCTCGTCTGGGGCTAAGCCTCAGCCTGTCCAGGTTAGATGTGTCCTTAGCAGACACTCTTGGGGGTTGCCAGCTTCTGGCAGCTGTTCTAACGATCTCCTAATTGATAATCTTGAGTCCCCTGGCCTCTATGGGCCATCCGGTGGCTCTCTGCTGCCCCCTCCTGGCGATTTGTGGCATTATGTCAGCTCTTTCAAGGAACTCGGTTGCCTGAACTCCTTAAATTCTGTTGAATATAAAATCCTGTGGAGTTGGCATGCCTGGTGAGAAATGCTCACTTATCTACCACGTCAGAGTTATTTTTAAGTTTAATTACTGTTTTTTTAACAATTCCCTATCTCACACTCAGCTACTCACAATCAGCTAGCCCTGCCTTTATTAGATACTAATAGATCTAAAAGTCTCTCCTGAAGAGTCAGCCACCTATAGCAGATTTTTTATTTTGTGTATGTGTGTGTGTGTATATATATATGAAAATGGGAAATGTTGCTATATGGGAGCACTAAAATTTTAGGCACGTCATTATACTGCTGTCGTTCTCTGATTTCCCATACAATAACTGGTAATACACAATGGTAATTCTCAAAGATTGGTTTATGTAAGAATTGCCTGGTAACCTTGTTAAAAATTAAAATTTCTGGCTATCACCCTTAGACACTTTTCCAGGTGGGGCTTACAGATCTATATTTTTAACCAGCATCAAATAATTCATCAAATAATTCAAATGGTCCATGAGAAATACTGGTCTACTAGCCATCTTCTATTTCTATGTACTTTTTTCAATTCACCCAAACCACACACTCTATTTAGAAATAGAGCACCAGCCTAACAAGGACCTAAGGTAAAAACAAGCTTCAATGAATAAGCATCTTTTATAAGCACAATCATCATGTTTCTCTACTTGCTGGTGATGCTGGCACTGCCCAGAATATGCATCACACCAGCACCTGATGCAAGAGAGAGTGTTGTAACTTAATAACCCTCTTCTATAATTTATCATCCTAGACCCTGCAGCACACAGCAATGAGAGAGACCGAGTCAGCAAATATTTTAGCACCCAGGAGACAAATAACTGCTATTTAGAGTGTACTGTGGTGTCCTTCCTTAGGCCTGAAGACAAAAACTCAAAGAGAGTTGGTGTTTTTTTGTTTTTAACTGATTTGCTTACTGAAATGAAGTCTTGTCATACTACCTGGGCTCCCTAATATTTTGAGAGCAAACACCAGAGAGAAAGATATCTGTGCTGCTTTCAGAGCTGCCGAACGTGTTATGCCTCTCCGGTGAGGTGCTCCGTAGCATGCTTCTCCAGCTTTTATGTGCATTTGAATCACTGGGGCGCTTGTGAAAATGCAGGTTCTGACCAAGCAGGCCTGGGGAGAAGCCTAAGATAATGGATTTTTAACCAGTTCCCAGGTGATTCCGGAGCTGCTAGGCCGCAGACTGGATACCTACATAGCAGGGCTTTCTTTAGGGCTCCGCTCGGAGGACGGCTAACTGACTTGTGTGAAAAGAGAAAACTACAAGCCCAAAATGGTATCACTTGTGCTAAAAGCCTTTAATACCAAACCTAGAGTTAATACCTGATCTAACTGCAGTTTCAGCCTCTCCCAGAAACATAATCTTAATCAACCATTGTGGAACTTTCTAGTCAACACAAATGAGGTACTCTGTCATCCCCACCCCAAAGAAAAGGCAATCTGCAAGATAAAACTTTTGCCATTCCCTTCCCCCCAAAACAGAGATGTCCTGGTATAAATCTTTTTTTTTTTTTTTTTGCTTTTTGGTATGTGGGTAGCTCCCTGGCTGGGAATCGAACCCAGGCCGCAGCACTGACAGCGCCAGCGCCGAAGCCTTAAGCCACTACACCACCAGGGAATGCCAGTCCTGGTATAAAAATAATTCATTCTTTTCTTTTGTTACTAGCTCCCCTGCCCACCCTTTTTGCCTATGAAAACCTTCCATTTTGCACGGCCCCTCACAGGGCCCTCCTGCTTGATAGATGACATACTACCTGATTCATGACTCTCTTAACAAAGCCAATTAGATCTTTGAATTTACTCAGCTGAATTTGTTTTTTTAAACACATAATCCTAGTGTTCCCACCTAATATGCGACGCTAGGTGAATTGAACTTGGAGTCTTAGATTTTTTTCATGTGGAAAACAATACCTCCCCTAGAAAGTTATTGTGAGAATTAAAGGAAGAATTCCCATAAAACACCTGGCCTGTGGAAACCTTCCAATAAATGTTTGTCATTACTGCTGCATAACCACACGACTTCATGGGACAGACACCTGTGGCAGATGGTAATCATGGTTTGCAGACATGGCTTCCATCCTTACTGGGTCATCATTCACGCAGCATCTATATCACTGCCCCAAACTACCTTCTGTTATTGATTCAATAGGAGAAGGGGAAGGAGAGCATGGAAGACAAGGAGACAGACTGTCCCCTAGGGTCTCCAGAGAGAACGTGGCCCTATCAGCATCTTGCCTTGACCCTTGTGAAACTGACTTCTGACTTCCAGCCACCAGAACTGTGATACAACAATACCTGTTGTTATTTGACTGACTCCACGCTGTATTTTTTCTATTTCATTAGGACTTCACCAAGGCCGTTCCCCGTTTACTCCCGCCAGTAGAATGCAAATTCCCAAGGACACGATCCCGTCTGTGTATCTAGCTCTGAAACAAGGACTGGGGCACAGCAGTGTAGCTGAGCCCCTGATAATGTCAGTGCCCTTAGGATTTTTGGCAGGTAGAATTAAATAATTTAATACTTAATTAGGCTATTATTCCCGTGTTAACCCATCTTCTTGCTCCACTAACTTTGTGTTGCTGATGTTTCTTTGTCAAGCAGGTGGAAGTAACTTCAGGGCTGCAAGGAGAATTTTGTTTTGCAGAAGGAGGAATGTCTCCAGGGTAGCTGCAACCAGCTGCTGGGGCCCAGGGGTCTGATGTGAAAAGTATCATCCATGACTAAAGAGACACAGTTCCCTGGAACATTCTCTCCCCTTATCCCCTGTCTGATCTGGAACTTTGGACATTAGCCCACTGTGTCCCCAGGCTGCCGGCTTCCTGCATAAAGCAAGCGTACATGTGGCGCTCAAGTATTGGCTTTCAAGGGGCAAGCAGTTGAACTTGGGGTGTTTTTAGTTTTTATTTTTTGTAATAATAAATGCTCAATAGATATTTGCTGAATGAATGAGCTATAGCTCTCTCCCCATCATTCCTTCTCTTTAGGAGTTGGAGTACAATCTTCTGAGTTCAATGTTTATTCTTGTTTACCCAAAGCTCTACACGAGAGAAGGAACTGGATTGTGAGAGGTAAAAAGAGGCAAAACCACTTCCAATGAGCCACTAACAGAACAAGGAGGAAGGTGAGCTCTTGTGCTTCAAAGCAGCAAGTTGTTACTGGAAAAGGAGGAGAGATGATCACAGATGAGGACGCTAAGTCTGAGAGATTCAGTAACCTGTCCAAGGTCTCAGAATTAGGATTGTTCTTCAGGTTTATACAACCAAGAAGTTTTTCTATACCAATGGTTCTCACCGTGTGCTCCCTGGACTACCAGCAACTCGTCCCCTGGGAACTTGTAGACATGCAAATTCTCAAGCCCCACCCAGACCTAATGGACCAGAAACTCTGGGGCTGGGGCCCAGGATCAGCATCTTCACAAGCCCCCCCAGTAGATTCTGTGCAAGCTAAAGTGGTCCTCCACCAAGCTGCTCTCGGCATCTTCAAACCTACTCCTAGGAATAGTTAAATGGTAAATCAGAGGACCCAACTGTTACCCTGAAAAGTGTAGACTTGCATGATGCATAAAGTTAGGAGTAAAGAGAGACAAGCTTAGAATTGCTCTTAGGAAGGAAGTTTGAGAGAAAGCCAAAATATGATCACCTTCATCCCCACTCCCTCATTCCCACCACCTGCTCCTCCTCCCATCCACCCACTGACCCCCTCAGCACAGTGCAGAACTACCCTCTTTTTGTGGGGTGGAGGGGTGGGGTAGCTCCCTGGCTGGGAATCAAACCCAGGCTGCAGCATTGACAGTGCCAAAGCCTTAGCCACTGCACCACCAGGGAACTCCCAGAACCACTCTCTGAGGCCTGAATACACTATCAGGGTCAGAAGAAAGTCATGAACTATAGGGATGCTCTGAGGAAGAAAACACAGGAGTACTATCTTACGAAGGGAGAGAATGTTATTCTATATTTACTATTTTATATAAAGGAGACAGAGGTGCAAAGTAGGATCTTGGCAATGCTAAACAGATTAGGCATGCTTAAGGACAGGGAAGAAAGCATAAAATTAAAAAAGAAACAATGTATCCAAGGATGACATAAAGTTTGGGATTTTCTTTAAATATTCCTGCAAAATAAAGAGGGTGGAAGAGGAGAGATGAAACAAGATTGGCAAAACGTCAACAACTCTTCAAATAGGGTAATGGAAGTTCATTATAGTTCTCCCCACATTTGTGTATATTTGAAAATTTTTTTATAACAAGTTTTTTTTTAAAAAAAGAAATACATTCATACTACTGAGATAGGAAGAGTATGTGAGCACTTCCGCTGCTAAAGTTATCTGTTGAAACCAGGAAGTGTCCAGAAGTTTCAGAAACTTGCAGTAAAACTTCTCCAAAGTTTTAATCTTAAGATATGAGATGGAGTCAGCCTCACCTGTAAGTTCCAAATAGCAGCAAGATAATGCATGAACCCGAGAAAAAGCAAGTCCCAGTATTCTCATATGTAAAGATTGTCATGCATATTTAAGTGAGATATACTAAAAACTTATTCATTATTTACCTAAAATTCAAATTCAACTGAGCATCTTGGATTTTCATCTGCAATTCTCATTTTCATATGACTATTCTATTATCTAACCAAAGCTTGACACAATCCAAGGTGGATCTAAGTATAGTTTCTACCTCAATCCGTGTCACCTTCTTCTGTCTTCTACTCATCCTTTCTCTCTCTCTCTCTCTCTCTCCTTTTTTCCCCAATACATTCTTATCCCCCTTTTCTTTCCTGGCATTTGTATCCTATGATTCATTTCTTCCATGGTAAACCTACTTTACTCACACAAATCAATGGGACAGTTTCTCAAAATGATACCAGCTGGTGATAAACTTAGATTCAAAACTAAGGGAAGTTAACATCTCACTGCTGTTGGAGCTTTCTGCTTAACTGCATTGCTTTCCAGTGCTGGAAACCCCAAAGTTGAGAACATGTGAAGACTGGGGGGGAGTGAGGGAACGGGAAAGAGAGGGCCAGCTTGGCACTGAATTTTCCCGCCACCCACCACAGAGAGGGATATTGTTAGTCTAGCTGTTTGTACCTTCAAAAGTGAATCTAGAGCATTGGTTTCTATTTTTTTTAAGAGAAGAAATTATTTTGAAGAAGAGAAGTTTTTTTTAACAAAAAAAGGCGGAAAAATCAAGGGTAAGAGATATTAATGCATGGTGCTCTTTTGCTAACGTTTTGTAAAAACAAAGAATTTCACAAGTGTTCTTTTTTTTTTTTTTTTTTTTTTTTTTTTTTTTTTTTTTTTTTTTTTTTTGGCTTTTTGGTATGTGGGTAGCTCCCTGACTGGGAATCGAACCCAGGCCGCAGCGCTGACAGCACCAGCGCCGAAGCCCTAAGCCACTACACCATCAGGGAACTCCCTCAAGTGTTCTAATTAGTCCTCAGCCTCCATAGGTGGTGGGTGGCATGACTTACTATCACAGGTTTATATAGAGAAAAACGAGTGCAGCATGGTGGGAAGACGTGCTGGAATTCTGACGTTAGGGGTGTGTGTGTAAGAAAACTGGGCTACGCAGCGCTGTTCACAGTGGCCACGTCGTGGAAATGTCAAAGTGTCCTTTGACAGACAACTGGCTAAAGAAGCTGTGGTACATATACACGATGGAATATTACTCAGCTATAAGGAAAGATGAAATGGGGCCATTTATGACAACATGGATGGACATTGAGACCATCATGCAAAGCAAAATAAGCCAGACAGAAAAAACCAAGAACCATAGCATTTCACTCATTTGTGGAACACGAAACTGAAAGCAACAAAGACACAAAAACTCATGGACACAGTCAATAGTTTAGTAGCTACCTGAGGGTAAGGGGGAGGGGGATGGAAGAGGAGGGAGGGGGAGCCAACTATATGGTGATGGAAAGAATAAATAAATAAATGTAATGTCATGATGACAAGAAAGAAAGAAAGAAAGAAGGAAAGAAGAGAAAGAAAAGAAAAGAAAGAAAAGAAAACTAGGCAATGCATATGCAGAGTAGCACCCAGCCCTTACTGGACCTCCGAAATCACTGGATGCATTCGATAGGAATCTTTTGTTTTCAGGTGACAGAAAACACGACAAAACAGGAATTAACTGGAAAGTCCAGGAGTTGTCTAGCTTCTGGTCTGACTTGCTCCACTGAAACCACGTCAGAGGGTCTTGGGTTATTTTCTCTCCCTTTCTCAGTCTAACTTCCTCTGTATAAACAGCCCCATCCTCAGAACAGACTAGACCTGATGGTTTCAGCTGGCAAAACAAACAAACAACAAACCCTCCAGGCTTTTTATACTTTTAGGTTCAAGGCCTTCAGGAAGTAAACAAACAACAAAAAAAGAAGCCCTTTCCCAAAAGAACTAGAAAAGATCCCATTGAGAAGCATTTGACCGTGCTGAGGCTGCGACTCCATTTCCTAACCAATTACTGTAGAAAGGGGAGTGCAACTGACTGATTGGCTTGGGGCCCTGAGTCAAGAATGGGACAACCCGAAGCTAAACTAGGTTAAACTCCTCAAGCGATTGCTTCCTGCCTTGCAATCAAACCTTTGGCTTCTGAGAGGTGGCACAATCAATTGGCATTTCTTAGACCACTGGAGTTCTGAGCTCCCTCCTGGCCCTTCCTCAGGTGAGTTCACCTACTTCCTGTGTGTGAGAAAAATGCTCTTTGGGCCTCTTCCAGAAGAGTCTGGTAGAGGAAGGACCTGAATCAGGCAGGACCTCCAGGCCTGGTCATGGAAGCAGGGGCTGGACAGGCCAGTTTGAAGGCTCAAGGTAGATAGCATTTTCCAAACCTAATGTACATCGGTCACTTTCTGAGACACAGAATACTGGGCTCCACCCACCAGAGATTCTGATTCTAAAGTCAAAGGAGCATTAACATCTGCATTCCTAACCAGTTCTCAGGTGTTGCTGACTTCCCAGTGCACTTTGAGAAGCAGTGAGCTAGCTAGGTAGAAGGGCTGGAGTTACACAGGGCTTTGGGACCAAGCCCATCCCAGCAGGAAGAACTTCTAAGAGGAATGTCTTTGAGCAAAGAAACATTTGTGAATCTAATGAGATTAGATTTTGTTCCCCGCAGGGCCCCTTCATATTTCTTAAGTTCCACCCTCTGCTCTGTGCTACTCCTTTCACGATTGAAAATAAAATGTGAAATAATTGTTATCATCTATTGAGCAGTTAATATGTACTTATTGATATAATTCTGACATAACATTTAGTAAAAAAATCACTATTATTATCCTAAATGTACAAATGAAATGAAAAGACCCCAGAGGTTACAGAGGTCAGTTAACAGGTCCCAAATCATTCAGGGAGCTACAATAAAATTTTAGATGTTATTCTGCTATAAAACAGAGAGAGAGAGAGAGAGAGATCGATCCCCTTGTAAGAGGAAGCCCAATTTGCCCCACAGTAAAACAAAATCCATCAGGAAGCAAAATACCACATAACGAGTTTAATTGTCATTTTTTTTTCAAAGATGGTAGAGATAGTATCTTGTTTCATAAAATCTTAGATGACATTTATTTCATTTTAAAGTAGAATATAATTGAGATTCCTTCGATTTCTTTTTCTAAAGAAACCCCTGCTGCACGGCAACCTTCAAAAAACACCAACTAGAAGTCAGGGGAATTGTCTATATTGATTATTTCTACCCCATCATGTGAAAAGTGACCTATTTGTGGTTTACTTGTTTGCAACTCTGACCCTAGAGACAAAGCCTGTCTGAGTCTGTTTAGGGCTGAGTTAATGAAAGTTGGACAGGAGTCCTGGAAACATGGAAGTGTCCAGCACATTTTTTAATATAATCCATATGATAAATGCTACACAGCATATAAAAGTCATAAATTTTAGAAAAGTTTTAGACTATTTAACATCATGTATAGAATATATATTAAATGAAAATATTTCATTTCATTTTATAGTTTATAACAATTTTAAAAATTACAACTTAAGCTGTCTTTGTTTGCATCCGACAGAAGCAGACTCTGAGTCAATAATTCAAGTTCAAGTAGCTTGTTTGGTAACTATAGAACACACTGGGAGAGCAGAGGGGAAGTGAGACAAAAGGAAAAGCAGCCAATAAAAGTTAAGTTGTCATGAACATTGCTACCCAGCTTAATCCTACTAGGAAGTCTGGAGCCAAGGTCAAATGCATTGGGGTCAGAGTTACCCTACTGAAGGGGTAAGGAATCTGGGCTATTTAAACAGCAGCTTCTATCAGTCATTGTTTGAGGGATGTTCCCTGGGGCCATTAATTCCAACTTGTACTTCTGGCTTGCCATGAACAGGCTCTGGTTGAAAAAGGAAAAAATAAAAAACCCTCAGGGAAAGAAATGCAGGTGCTGGCAGTTATAACAGGACAGGCTGAACTATTGTAATAAAGGCTGAAGGGAAAATTGGCAGAGCATCCAGGTTGTCTGTTATGCCCGAATACTCCAGAACCCAGAGCTCAAGGCAAGGCTTACGTGCTTGCTATTAGCTTTTCAGAAAGCGCAATCCCGGGGAGCAGGAGTGAGGTGAAAGAGAGTGAGGCAGAGAAAGAAGGTTTAGTCAGTGCAAAGGGGCATTTCCAAGCTGGCCATCATTTGGTAACAATTAAAATTGATGGCTCGATCACATAAAGCTGTCTCTGGAGAGGAGGGATGAGCTGTTGCATCCCAGGACAATTTGTCTTAGGAAGAGAGAAGACATTAGCTCTGTATCTCATTGGTGAAAGGCTTTCCATGGTGCATTATCTCCTCAACACTTTCAGATTCCACCTGTGGGGTTTCCAACTGGGTCTCATGGCCTCTCGCACCTCAAAAGCAAGTTGGAAGGCAAGGGTAGTAGGTGCCTGGCATCCAGCATAGGCAGGAGGGAAGGGACTGAGGAGTGATGCCTAGGTGGAGCTGATGCATCTATGCATGCTTGGTTACCCCAGTGGCAGCCAGGGTGGAAAAGCTGGCCCAGGGCCTTGTAAACAGTCAAGGCTGAGGATACATTCTTGTTTAATAAGTATTTACACACATAAAACACACTCACATGCACAAACACAATCACATATAAAAAAAGAAAACAGTTTAAAAAAAGACAGTAGTGGAGATCTGACCATATTCTTGGAAATGTTTTAAGTTTTATACAATAAAGGTATTTTATTTTATAATGGTTAAAGGGCATGTAGACAGTTTTGGAAATACAGGAAGAGTAGTAAACATTTATGTTTTTAAGTAGCAAAACAAACTGGGAAAAAAAATTATTCTGTGTTTTGCTTGATGGGCACAGACAAAGTTGTCTTCTTCAACAGGGGGTTGAATCTTTTAAGAGTTTGTTTAGAAAAGCATCAATCAGTCATTTTTTACATATGAGAAGTATAACTCTTGCCTTATAAAATTAGTTTCCAATAATTTAAAAATATATTTTGTTTATGTATCTCACATCAGTCATTTATTCATTCACTCAATTAGCCAATAGCTGTTATTCACCAAATATTTTCTGAGCCCCTACTATGGGCAAGGTACCTGCCGGTCACTGGAGATAACAAGAAGAATCAGGAAGGCTCGCCACCATCTAAGAGCCCATATTGGAGTGGGTAAGATGGGTTATGGCAGAGAAAATTAGTACTCTCTGAGTATCCAAATGCTTCCTTACTTTTTAAACCTCAGTTGCAATGAAGGTGGGGCCATGTAACTAGTTCTGTTCAATAAACTGTGAGCAGAAGTGATGCATGCCTCTCCTGGGCTAAGGCAGCTATAAACTAAGATGATTCCTCCAATTCTGGAGCAATGGCCCTAGAGGCCACATTTTCCTAGGTGACATAACTACAAGAGGGACAAGGATCACCAGACTTTGCATGAATAAGATATAAATCTTTATTGTGGTAAGCTCCTGAGATTTCAGGATTGTTACCCCAGTAAGGCCAAGATTAGCCTAATACATAGACATATAAACCATTACAATACCCATGTAATAACATAAAAGAAAGATAAATTCAATGTGCTATGTAAACAAAGAAAAGTTGAATCAACTAAACTGGAGCTGCCATTACACTTCCAATACCCAGTCATACGATGGGGGAGCAGCTTTCCCCACAGCCTGACCTGAGTTTAAACCCTCTTTGTGCTCTGGGACCCACAGAAAACTGACAATATACCAGACAGGCACATTCAAACAGTCATCAACACCCAAAGGTTCAGATACAGAACCTTAAAATTTTATACTGCAGCAGACTCTTAAGTTGTCGTATTGTTTTCCTTTCACCCCATAAAAGGCAACAACAAGGGCATAGCACCTGTGTGATATTTCCCCCCAAAATCCATAACCTCAGCCTAATCATGAGAAAACACCAAGCTCCAAGTGAGACC
>PVJL010007988.1:0-71565 GCA_004026885.1 Lyroderma lyra
GTGTGTGTGTGTGTGTGTGTGTATGGTGTGTGTGGTATATGCATGTGTGGGTGGTGTGTCTGTGTGTGGTATGTGTCTGTGGTATATGTATGTGGGTTGTGTGTATGTATGTGGTGTGTGTGGTGTATGTATGTGTGGATGGTGTGTCTATGTGTGTGGTATGTGTCTGTGGTATATGTATGTGGGTTGTGTGTATGTGTGTGGTGTGTGTCTGTGTGTGTGGTATATGTATGTGTGTGGTATATGTGGGGTGTGTGTGGGGATGTGTATGTGTCATGTGTGTGTGGTATATGTGGGGTGTGTGTGGGGATGTGTATGTGTCGTGTGTGTGGTATATGTGTGGGGTGTGTGTTTGTGTGGGGTGTGTATGTGTGGGGGTGTGTGTGTGTATGTGTAGGGTGTGTGGGGTATGTGTGTGGGGTAAATATGCATGTGGTATATGCATGTGTGGTGTGTGTCTATGGTATATGTATGTGTGTGGGGTGTGTGTACGTGTGGGGTGTGCATGCGTGTATGTGACATATGTATGTGTACATACCCGTGTGCATGTCAGCATCTGATGGAGGCAGAGTGATGTGCTCTGCTGTACCAGTGTGACACGGAATCGCATGCTCATCACATGCACTTCCCCTCTGCTGGCCTTATTCAGTAAATGAAACCCTGGAATTCAGAATAAGGAAAGGTTTCCTCGAATGTTTCATTTCAGTGTCGGTAACAAGCCAGAGTCAGGCCGACTGCAGGTTATGTGTGCATGTCCTATGGCTGTCCTCACCGGCCAGTGTCCGTCCCAGCCGCTGTGCTGAGCGCTGAGCCACCTGGCGGGCATCACAGCCTCTCCAGACTTGGCCCTTGTAACGCCGTGGGCCCGGCAGGGTGGCTTGTGCTCCCATGAGTCATGTTGGCTCGTGGGTAGTGACGATGCTCATGGAGATGAAGGGACCAACCACTCGCTTGTAACCATGACGGGGTGGTTCTGGCCTGGCTGAGGCGCTGCTGCTGAGCACATACTTACAGTGTCCCGTGCTGCTGCCCCTGCCTGTCTCGTCTTCTCTCATTAGTTCTCTGTTGGACGGGAGGGCATTGCTGATGGTTAACCTGCTCCAGACTTATCTTCCAGCCTGGACTCACCTGCCTGCAGATGGTGGGTTCCGGGGAAGTGAGACCGTACGTGTTCTCACCAGTCCTGGCCCTCTGCTAGCTGCGGTCCACCTGTGCTTCCCCAAAGCGGGGGAATGAAGCGAGGGCTCCGGGGAGCCTGTCTGCCTCCCTTCCGACGCACAAGCAGTCTCGTAGGAGGGAGCGAGCGTGCTCTCTGCTCTTCCTCATCTTTATGTCTGATCGGCCCCTCATCCGAGGTGCGGGTGCTGAGCCCGTGCTGAGCCGCGGGCCTTCCAGTGGTGGACAGAAGGGAGATTGGTCTAGAACTGCCAGGTCAGCAGTGCTCACAGGTAGACACGTGAGACCAGGGGATACCACTGCCACTGCCCAAGTAGGTCTGAGTTGGTGGCACTGGTTTCATTTTCATACTCATACGTTTTCAAGCCTGCTGAGATTCGTTGAGCAGCCCAGGCGGCAGCTGCCCTAAGGCACAGTGTCTTCGTGTCTCAGTGCAGCTGGACCACTGCATTTGAGTTGTTCTCGGAGACGCTGACACCCTTGTTGATCTCCTGTGCTGGGCGTCTGATACCCCCCTTTTTTTAACTTTTGTGGGTGCATGGCTGTTACTAACGTCTTTCAGTTTTTACTCCCTGCTGGGGGTGGGGGAGGCATCTCTGAAGAAGGAAATGCTGGTTGTCAACAGGACAGTGCTGTTTTTTCTAGGCTTTCCTGGAAAGTTCTCTGTGGGAGCCAGATCGTACCCTGTGCACAGTGCCACTGTCTCTCTCGAGTTGGGGGTTTTTGAGAACGCTTTGTGTCATGGGATCGCTTTTCTTGTGAGATGAAGGTAGAGTGCGTATCATGCAGATCGGTCTGGGATAAGCAGAGCATTGGGAAAGGAGACCTGAGGGTCCCCGTGCCCTCCTTATACTGAACCTGGACGGCTGACTTCCTTGTCCAGTTTCTGGTCGACTGAAAAGACCCAGGGCAGCACGCTAGTCATCATTGAGAAGGGGTTTAAAACAAAGCAAAATAAAACCCTCTAAAGCCCCTGTTCATGTTTCCCTTTCTTGTGAGCAGAAGCGTGTCCTTCTGTGTGATGATTTTAGAGAGAACTGGTTGTGCAGTGGCCGGTTTTCACCCACGTCTGCGCATGGACTCTTTCTCTTCCCTGTACAGACTTGCTGCCGTGGGATTCAGAAAGAACTGGCTTGGGACACATTTCTCGTGGAGTTTTGGTTGGAGGATGTTTCCTTATGGGGAGGGTCCCATAGCTGTCACTTAACAAGAGTGAGGAATTCCAGTTTTGTCAGGATCCACGCACTAGGTGGGCGGTTTCAGGTCCCGATGGAAGTGGCAGTTGGGCCACCTGAGTGCCAAACGTCACCCATTGGCTGCCTCACGTGTTCAGGGCTGCCATTTGGCAAGAGGCAAAGGAAGGTGGCTGTCACCTCAGAGTCTGCAGGGCATATCGGGTGGCACCTGCGGCTTCAGTGTGGAGGATGGAGGAACGGGAATCAGCGCGGGGGAGGCAGCTGGCCGTGATGGTCTTGTGTGGGTCTCGTATAAGAAGCGCAGTGCCTGCTCCTCCCCCACAGCGTGATGCAGGTGGCGGGGGAACGACGTGGGGGAGTGGTTTCACAGAAAGTGACATGGGGCTGGCAGGGAGGGGGCCACACATGACTGGGTCATTTCTGCTGGAATTCAGACAGACTTCTGGCATTAAGTCCTACTGAACGTGTCCCCATCAGTTGTGATGTTTGAATATTCACCGAGGACCCCTGTGAAATGACCTCGAACTTCCAGTTTAAGGCGTGCTCACATCCCGGTGATGGGTTGTGTGGAAGGCCCGGCGATGGTGCGGATCGCTTTCATTAGCTGCAGTCACGTTGGTGAGAGTCAGCCTCCGCCGTTAAAGAAGGGCGCGATGGCGCAAGACGGGAGTGGGGGACGGAGGGTTAAGGCAGCACGGCATTGTTTTCGTGAAGAGTTTAGAATTCTTACTAATTTTTCAGGTTAAACCCCATTTTGAAATAGTGTAGATTCACATGCATGATGGAGCACAACGATATTTCCGTGATGTTGTTGTCGCTGTCAATTCCAAACCTGGCATTTCAGGCTTGTCTCCTCTGTGTGCCAGGCACTGAGGTAGGCGCGGGGCTCTGGCTTAGGTCAGCTCCTGGTGGACTTAAGGCTGACAGTTATAAAAATAGAGGCCAAGTGTAAATTTCTTCAACTTCATATCCATTTTTATGTTTTATTTCTTAAGATATAGAAGCTTCCATTTCATATTTACATGGACTTTTCAATAACACAACTTCATAAAGAATGCCTGCATAAGTCAGGTGGAACCTCAGTACGAACAGGTCCAGTACTGGTATCAATACTGTACTGATTTCATGTCGATTTGTACACATACTATTAATTTAACCTGTTTAACCAGGTACAATTTTGGAGGGGCAGCAAAGATTTTTACTTTTCACATGACACAACCAAGAGTGCGACAGTACAGCTAAATGTATCATAGCACTTGCTCTCTTCCCCCATGACATCGTAGTTTCCCTTTATTTTTAATTTTTTTTAAATTCATTTTTATTGTTAGACTTATTGGGGTGACATCTGTTAGCAAGGATTACATAGGTTTCAGGCATACAATTCTACAGTGCATTGACAAGTAGTTTCCCTTTAATATCGGGTTTTTGGGTCATGAAAACATGTCATTTTCCCAGAAAACCAGTTGCTTTGATTAATGGGGCCAGGCAAGTCCAAGGACAGATTAAGCACACAGGGTCCTGGCATGAGTCCTAGAAGTTATCTCAGTCTTTTCATTCTCCCACCTTGGGGTTGTTTGATTTAATTCCTGTGTTTTCTGTGAAAAATGGAGCTTGGTAATTTTCTGAACAAGTTCCATATAGCTAAGTAAATAATAGATGATTGGTTGATAAGTTATTGATTGTTAATAGATAACAAGCTCCGCTTATTTTGTATCATTTTATCGTTAAGCCTCTTCCTTTCTTCCTAGTGTAAAAAGAAGTTGGAAATTATACTGTCTGTTCAACTTCTTTATTATTCCTTAATTAATCAAAGTGTGGTTTGATTAAGGAAGGAATAGTAAACTGCTTCACCGTCACTTTTAACTATTACATTAAGTTATTATAGATAGCTGGAGGAGAGCGATCAGGTACTTCTGTAATAGTGGGGGCATATGTCAGTTAGTCTGGCTGGTACGGTTTGTCTTAGGTCAGATAACTTCCCTTGTCTTTTTCCTCTCTGTAAAGTGGACTGGGCTGATCGTAAGTGACCCTTCATTTGGCTGTGCTCATCGTCTCCTGTGCATCTGTGACCTCCATGAGATTGAGAGCTGTGACCTATTAATCTTTGATTTTTCAGTCTGTGATGGCCCATGTGTTGCAAGTGCTATGCTTTTAGGGTTGTGCAATTAATGGTCTTGGCACCGTTGTTGAACATGAATCAACCATGACTATGAAAGCTATAGACTCCCAATTCCTATATCCTGGGGCCAGTACCACACTGTATTGAGTACTGTAGCTTTATAGTAAGTTTTGAAATTGCAAAGTGTAGTTTCTCTAACTTTGTTTTTTCTTTTTTTTTGCAAGATTGATTGGCTATTTTGTGTCCTTTGCATTTTCATATGAATTTTAAGATCAGCTTACCAATTTATGCAAAGTAGACAACTGGGATTTTGAGAGGAATTGCACTGAATCTGTACAGCACTTTGGGGAGTATTACCCTTTTAACGATCCATAGATCCCATTTATTGAGGTTTCCTTTAATTTCTTTCAACAGTGTTTTATAGTTTTCATGGTATAAATATTGTACTTTTGTAGCATTTATTTCTAAACATGCAAATAGAGATAGTTTTACTTCCTCCTTGCCAATTTGGATTCCTTTTATTTCACTTTCTTGCCTAATTGCCTCGGCTAGAACCTCCAGTACAGTGTTGAATAGACATCCTCTCTGGTTCCTGATTTTGGGGGGAAAGCATCTAGTCTTTCACCATTCAGTATGATGTTAGCTAGGAGTTCTTTGTTGATGCTTTTTATCAGGCGAGGAAGTTCCCTTCCACTCCTCCTATGTTCAGTGCTTTTTATCATGAAGGGGAGTTTAATTTTTCAAATGCTTTTTGTGTACCTGTTGAGATGATCATGTCTTTTTTGTCCTTTATTGACATGCTGTGTTCCAATAAATGATTTTTCAACATTAAACCAACCTTGAATGTCTGGGAAAATCCCATTGGTCATGGTGTATAATCATTTTTCTTTATTGGTGGATTTGGTTTGCTAGCATTCCATTTAGGATTTTTGTATCTATATTCATAAGAGATATTGATCTGTGGCTTTCTACTGTTGTGTTATCTTTTTCTGGTTTTGTTAACAGGTCAATGCTGTCCTGATAGAATACATTTGGTAGTGTTTCCTTCTATTTGGAAGATTTTGCAAATAATTGGTATTAATTCTGTATTTGCTTTTAATTCCTAAAAAGAAAAATCACCGAAACCATTTTTAAAGCTCTGTTGCTTGCATGGCTCCTGTGTTTGAGTATAATAACTAGCATATTTTTCTACATTTAGTATTAGTTTATATCCATTTTTAAGAAATAAAATGTTTAGAAGTTAATATGTTTTTATTTATTGTCCAACCTACAAAAAATAATTTTATATAACCCAATAACTATTTTTGCTGGAATCTTTCAGACACCGTGTGAGCAGCGATGTTATAAAAATTCATGGGGGTTAAAAATGCCTTCACGTCTTCCTTTCTCTGCAGTCGGTCTAACGTTTTCTTCTTTCATGGCTTGTATAGTTGGATCCCAACTCCTCCGTGAAGCTTTCTGTGACTACTCCTGCCCGTGAAGCTGCTTTCACTCCTGAACTTCAGTCATTCATGCTGAGTCCCATTAACACATGTAGTCATATACTCGGTTGTTAGAATCTGCAGCGTTTCGTGCCTATTCCTTTTGTCTCCTGACCTGACCATGAACTTCCTGAGGGCAGTGACTGGGTTCTCAATGTCATACGTTTTACTAAAGTCCCCAGCACATCGTAGCAGGTAAAAGTGGAACCTTTTATCCAATTACATAGATTTACAGGCCATGAAAAATACCCTTTTTTAAGATTTCCTAGTTCTTATGACTATACAAAAGGCTGTCTGGAAAGTATCCAGCCATGTAATATGAAAAATAGAGGCATACGTGGCTGGATATTTTTTCCAGTCAGCCCGCATATGTATAAATGTATATATGTGCATTGTGTGTCTGTGTGTACACTTGCACGTGACTATGTATGTTATTTCAAACAGAGACACGTGTAGTTAAAAGAGGATTTGGGAGGCGGTGTTCCTGGCTCTTTGATATAAATGCATCTTGTCCCACTCTGTTCTCTCATATATGGGTGTAACATTGAAATTAGTGCGAGGATTAGAATGAAATCTATGAATTATTCAGTTCCATACTTTGTACTAGTGGGCACCCAGTGAATGATGACCATTATAATTGATACCTTAAGTGCCTTTTAAAGAACGAATCTGATATTTATCGTACCTTAATGGTTATATTTAATACTCTTTTAATCTAGTATTTAATCTAGTATTAATCATGTTCTAATATTTGAAATCATAGATGACTTTGTTCAAAGTCTTAAATTTTGTTTAATGGCTGGTTAGCTGAAATTTTTTTTCTTAATAAATTTCTTGAACGAGGGTACTCGTTTTTCCTGTTAATCCTTTGGAGTGCCTGGAAGCCGTTTTAAAGACTGAAGTTTTTTTTTGACTGGACGGGGCGTGAGGACGTACTTAATAGTCTGGGTTCCAGCGTCTGCCTGGGCTTGGGTTCAGGGACCCACCGCCTGTGTGATTTGCCCCTCCCATCTGTCTGTCACACAGGGGTGAGGACCTGCCTCCTAGGCCTCCCTGAGGGGACTCAGGGAGAAGCACTTAGCACAGGATCTGGCATTCAGTAAGGGCTGAATGTTCATTGATTGCATTCTTTATGTTCATCACATTCAGCACTCTATGGAAACCTCCTTTTTGTTGTTTTTTTTCTCCTTTCTGTAGGAATCCTGCATAGGGAAGGAGGCCTGTCTAGGTGAGATGCAGAGTAATTTGTAGATAGGCTGAGAGTCTTAGCGTTCACAAGGACACTTTCCACCGGCCTTAGTGAAAAACAAGATTAGTGATGCTATTTATGGTTCTGCATTTATCCTACCTTATTTCCTTAATTTCAAAAAATATTTGTTTCTAGTAATTGTGTGTGCTTCTAATAGGGTTAAATATAGTTAGCTGTGCAGCTTTTATCAGCATTAGAAAACTCACTGTTATTCTACTTAATTAGTCAGGCCCTTTAACAGAGCCTAGTCCATGAAGCCCAACACGATGAAACTCAAAAAGGGCTCCTGCAGGGACCGTCACGGCACTGTTCTCCTCAGCGGTGTTGGTGTTCACAGATTAGTGGCACACAGTGGCACCATTATTTGTATTTCTGCATTTGGGATCCGAGTGTACAAAGCTTCCAAAGAAGGACATTTACTCCTATGTATTCCTGATTCGTAACTTGCCAGAAACGGTGCAGAAAGACTGTTACCGGCATGCACAGCTTCAGAGTAGCTGGGGAGGCCTTTTCAGATTTCTTACGATTTTCAGTACTCTCTCAGGTACTCTCCCTCACTAAGTCCAAATATTTTCATCTGCATTGGTTTGCATGTTTAGGTTGTTTTAGCAGAGGGCTGACTGTTTCGAATATAAAAACCGCATCCATTGAACATAAATTTTTCAGATGTAAGTCAAATATAAAGAATGTAAATTACTTTCAGGATAGACATATTAATACCTTTTCATTATTTTCTTTGGAAAACTGCCATAGAACCAAAGCAAGATTGATGGCACAGCTTATGTACCTGATCGGGTTATCATCACTCCTCAAACTAAGCTTGCAGGAAAGCATGCTGTCCAAGAGCCAGAACTTTCTTTACATGGAAAGTTTTCAAAGAGATCCGAATTCAGGCTGTCGTGACTATGATGTTCTCCATTGGCCAACAGTGCACCTGGGCTGAGAGGAAGGGAAGTGACCTACATGCCTATCTACATTGGGGTTAGAAATCTGGGGCCTCATTCACATCCCAATTCTCTGCTGTGTGATTTTTAAAGAAAATAATGTAAGCGTGCTCTGAAATGATGCCACTGAGGTTTTACACGTGTTGGTTCACTTACTACACACCCCACGATGAGCAAACACTGTTGTCTATCCCATGTAAATAGGGGTGACTAGGGAGTGTGCATGCCTTCTTCATTTGCGGCATGCGTTGGCTGCCATAGCTGAATGACTGACTTACACTAGATAGGTACCTGGTATCGGTGCCCACTAAGAATGCCTTATTTTGAGAAGGCAGTGTTAAGCCTTTTTGGATGTTGACATTCTATACGGAAGAGTCTCTGGGAGAAAGTTCTGGTTCTACCAGAACCCAAGTAGTCAGACTGCTTTGCTCCTGAAATGAAAACCACTCTGCTCAAAAGAACCTGTACCTGCTGCGTGGACTAGAGGTGGGCCGGGCAACCGTCAATGCACGAACCGCATAACCACCAGCAAACGTCCTCACACGTCTGAGAAAGTGGCGGGGGGGAGGTGGGGGAAGTATACAAATAAGGCCGCCAGCTTGCAGCATTTTCCACCTTCTTGTTGCCAGTATTGGTTTTTCTGGGGTGTATGGTTAACTTGTTGCTCTCCCTTTTCTCACTGTGTAACTGTTGTTATACATTAACCTAATGCCAGGCAACAGCATGAACTTACATATCACATTGGTGGTGGGTGTTTCGTGCAGCACAAAGTTCAAAGCTCTGATAATTCCATGGTCTGAGCTCCTGCTCAACAACTGGGCCTAACATAAAATCATACCCACTGGAGTGACCTCTCCGGGGGCCTTTGGGCAACTTGGGAAGGTAGGGTTGGGTCCTACCTCTTGTTTACGAATGAAGCAGTTCTTTAGTTTTCTTAATGAAGATGAGAGTTGAAGGAAAATCCATTTTTTTTTATTATTGGTTCGAGTTTAAGGGTAAGTGGTGGAGTCTGCAGAAAGTGACCATTGCTTTACTGTTACAGAGTTTGAGGAGATGTATTCGTCGTCCCTGGGGAAATAGCTAATGGCTTGTAGAGCAAGCACTGGTGTGGAGCTGTCGCCGTGCGTTCATGGAACATTGTGTCTTGCTTCTGTAGGGACCTACTCTATAACTGTGTCTGTCACCAATTTTAGCCTTTCCCCTCCTTTGTGTAACTTAGTACAAGCCTTTCCTGATATCAGAGGCTAGTGCACCTCACTGTGACATGTGTTTACAGCACTGAGTGGCTGCTAGTTGGTGTCACACTTGATCTTAGCCAAAAAGCCGAGAAGCAATAGTTTGTGTCACAAAAGACTGTACAATAAATGCTTCTGTTTATAATAGTCCCCAACACACGTGATAGGCACTCAGTAAAACTTTATTGGTTGCTTTATGAAAGATTCTTTTTAATAAATCACAAAGGATTTATTTATGGGCAGCATTTGGCCATGAATATGATTTTTAAGGGGCCTATAATTTAGATTTTTCCTTATTGAAGGCTATAATTTATTTTAAAGATACCTAGAGATCCATTCAGTAAAAAAGTAAACTGTAGGGAATTAAGGAACTGAGGTCTGAAAGGGCCAAATTAAGTTATGACTTTTATTTTACCTCTGGAAATATTTCTCCTTTAATTTAAAATCCATTAGTAGCCTTCTATAATTTTTTTTTTTTAAATGTGGGTAGTTTCCTGGCTGGGAATCGAACCCAGGCCGCGGCGTTGAGAACACTGAAGCCTAGCCACTACACCACCAGGGAACTCCCCGCCTTCTATAACTTTTGACATCATGATTGTTGACTTTTAATACAGTCTCATTTTGGAAACCTTAAGTAAATCTGTGGTTTTAACGCAATAGGCATGACACTTTAAAGATTATATGATGTGTTGTATTGAAGGTTTTTAATTGACTGGATTTAACACGTTTCTCCAGAGGAACAAACAATAGAACATGAGGTCGGACAATTAATTTCACGATTCATCCTACCTCACTGCTGAATATCACTACGGTCACCTTCGAAGTCCTCCCCTTGGGAACTGTGCACCGACACCAGCGCCTAGTCCACCCTTCAAAGCAGTTTTGGAACCCTTTTTCTGGAACGGCCTTCAGAGCTGTCATTGTCCCCCAAATCTGACAATTAAGCTCACGAACTTGCCTCTGTGCACTTACGTTGGCAGCGCTGTGCCAACAACTGGAAGCAGGGAAAGATTGACTTTTAAGGAATTAGGTCATGCACTGCGCAGTGAGGGGAACGTTAAGTTCAAAATCTTCAGGGCAGCTTGGCCGACTGAAAATTCCCGCAGGAGCTGACGTTGCCGTCTTGAATCCAAGGCTGTCTTGGGCCTTTGAACTCCTTCCTCCTCAGGGCACCTGGGTCTTTTCTCTGAAGTCCTTCTACTGATTGGGCGAGGCCCCCCCACCTTAGGGAGGACAACCTGCTTCACTTGGAGTCTGCTGATTTCATCGTTAATCACATCTTAAAAATACCTTCACAGCGACATCTAGACTGGTGTGTGACCAAACAGCTGGGCACCATGGCCCAGCCGAGTCGACGCATAAAATTAACCGTGACCGCCACCCAACGGGGAAACGTGGCCGTTACCTTCACCTGGGGTCCCCGTGGGAGAGAAGTCCGCTTTCCTCCACCTGCTCCCATGACGTACAGTTAATTACAAGGTGGGAGTGGAAAACTAGAGAGTTGGGGAGTAACCGCAGGAAAAATTAGATGCCACACCAGCAAGCAGAAATGAACAGTGTGACTAAGGCCAGAAGTTTGGGGTTTGTCAAGGATGGGCAAAGCTTCCTGTCCCATGGTGGGCGGGGCTGGTGACAGCCTTCAGAAAGGGCGTGGGAGGTGCAACAGTCGCCACCGCCCAGCAAGACTGATGACAGCACTGAGCACACGTGAAACTTCAGCGACACAGGCCGACAGCCGGTCCCAGCTGAAATGAGTTTAGGTTGTCCCCAGGGTCGGCATCACGCTCCTGGACTAAGCTGGATCGCCAGAAGGACGTCACCTTTCAGAAGTGCTCAGGAAGCGAGGCAGGGTCTCACGTGGCAGACGCGCTCACTCCTGCACTGAGAACACAGGCTTGAGCGCGCATCCCTCCACGGGGCACCCTGTGCGAAGTGGGCCACAGAACTGGTGGGGAAACCCGTCAGGTCGAGGGGAAAGGAATGGAAGGAAGGAAGCCATACCAAGAGGTAGGCTGGGAACCACTCGTGCCCGTGGCCTCTGTCTTTCCTCAAGGAGTTCTAAGTGGCTCATTTATCAAGAAAGCAACTAGATCTCTGCCAAGTCTCACCTGCGGGTTCGTTCAGGAGCCACCTTGGGGGTCAGGTGAGCAGGCGTGGGCTCTGCGCGTGGAGCGGAATCAACAAAGAGCCTTTTGTTGGCCCCCTTTCCCTTGGGAGGCGCTTTGCCAGGAAACCTTTGTTTCAAAACACTGTCACCTGTACCGTCTCCGGCCCGGCGGATCCGGGCGTTTGGAGCCTGTTCGTGCTTCTGCTCTCCGAGGAAAGCGGGGCATCCTCGGCCAGGCCGCACCTCCTTTCCTCTTGCAGGGTTGTCACTGCCCCCCAGTCCCACACCAGTCTCCTAGAGTTCCGTGAAGCCTCGCAGCTCTCAGCCGTCAGGTGGCCCTTTCCTTATTCCTGGTGACCTCGTGTTCTCAGCGAGCTTTGTCAGCGCACAATCCTTCCCCCCTGCTCTCCACCCTCTTCTAGAAGCTTGGCTGGGCTGCGGAAAATAGTTGCCCCTCTTCTTCACCCTATGCTTATCTCTGAAGCCCCGGCATTGGAGGTACCTTCTCTAAGTAACGAAAGTACGTTCCAAGTTAAACAGTGTGACGGAACTGTCACACCGGGGCCTCTTAGTGTCACTTAGTGTCCATGGCCCTTTCTCGGGCTCTCTTCACTGTCTGTAACCCTGACCATCATCCGTCTCTGCCTCCTTGAATCTGCTGGGCCGCTGTGCTGCCTGTTTTCCATGGCAGCTTCTGCCCTTTCGATCCCTGTGTCCCCTCCTGACACCAACTGTGGATGTTCCTCAGGATGCGCATTTCCAACCCTCTCTTCCTCCTCACCGCTTCGCCTCTCACCTGGCCCCGGGCCCTCCAGGTACCTCGTTTACACCTGTGTCTCCTGAGTCAAACCCGGAGTTCTGGCAGGCGGAGGTCCTCGTTCTTGGGGACACTGGAGATGAGAATGGTCAGATGAGTGCTCTAGATACTCCCTGTGGTCGGCTCCTGCAGGTGTTTGAGTGACCCATGGGCCATGGACACAGGTTACTGACACTTCATCCAACCTCTCCCCTCCAAGTAGCTTTGCAAAGCTGGTTCTTCTACATCTGCTTGACCTGTGTCAGGACTGTGTCCTGTGCAGTCGGTGTCACACACAAGCTGGTTTGGTCCACCGCATTCAAGTTGGAAGGGCGAGGGTGTCCTCTTCCAACACCACTGTGCATGCTGGGGCTGAATCACTCCTCCAGCTTGGTGACAGGTGTGTCAGGATCTTGACGTCATCTGCACCTGTACGAGGAGCTCGCGGGCCTTTCTTATCTGAAGGACAGTTGCAGAAAGTTGTTTCCTGGAGCAGGAGGTACAACAGCACACCTTGTACAGAGGAATTAGGACCGAATTCCTGAGGTGTGGACAGTACAGCTTTTTAACAGTTTCCCCATTTCCCCTGCCCCCAGCCCCTGGCCATCACCAGTGAACTCCCAGGCTCCATGGATCTGTCTGTTCATATAAATGGACTCAAATAACACGTGGCCTGATGTGACTGGCTTCCTTCACTTAGGACAGTGTTTTCGAGGTTCATCCACATGTAGCATGATCTGTGCGTTCAGATAATACTCACGTCTGTGGGTATGTCATCTTGGGTTTATCCTGCATCTGTTAATGGGCATTTTCTTTTCTTGCGCTTTTAAACTGTTAGGACTAATGCTGCTATAAATATTCATGTACAAGCTTTCGTGTGGATGTATGTTTTCAGTTCTCCTGGGTGTATATACACACCCATACGTAGGAGTGGATTTGCTGAGCCATCTGAGAACTTCATGTTTAATATTTTGAGGAACTGCCAAGCTGTTTTCTAAGGCAGCTGCACCATCGACATTCCCACCAGCCACGTAAGAGGTTTCTGACTTCCCCATGTCCTTGACAACATGGTTGGTGTCAGGAACAACACTCACAGCGAACTCCTAATTGTGCAGGCACTGATTACCCGTAAGCCAGGCTTTCCAGGATTTGGGTTTCTCTTTCTCTGGGTCCTGAGGATTACTACCTGATTTGTTGGTTTCACCTTAATAATTTCTAGTCTCACTTCCATGGGGACGGGGGGTGAAGAGAATGTGGAAGAAGTTCAGTTGGTTCATGTAGGTACATATTAACACCTGTTAACAGGTGGGCTGGAAAGGACTGAGTGTGTTTGCTTATGTGATGGCGTGGATTTGTGGCAGGTAACCTTCTGTATATATCCTTGGGTCCCATGATAATATGTAAATGTTGTGTTTTCACCTATGGAAATACTGAAAACTAATTCCGCATATATAGTATCTGGATGACCACAGTATAGGGAGACTGCAACTTGATTTTAGTGCTTTTGTTTACATTGGAGTTTCATTCTTTGGGGCCAAGAAATTCAACGACAACGACAGCTCTTAATGCAGAGTTTTCAAGCCATCTTAGGGGGCCTGGGGTAATTTTTTTAAGAGTTTGTTATATTACTGAAATGTGGTGAGGAGTGTGACGGTCAGTACTGCTGGTGTTTTCAGGGACGCCCTTGTAACGATGGTGAGAACGAGGCAGAGGCGTGGCGGGAAGATGTCTGTTCAAGACAACAAACATTGCTTTCAAGTGTCACACTGCAATCTTTACCATTGACATGAATTTATATTCTGTTTCTTACGAGGTCGGACAATTAATTTCATAAACTCATCCTAGAAAAAGTGCTACATACCTCACTGCTGAGTATATCACTACGGTCGCCTTCGAAGTCCTCCCCTGGGGAAGCTGCGCACCGATGCCAGTGCCTAGTCCACCCTTCAGAGCAGTTTTGGAACTCTTTTTCTGGAATGGCCATCAGAGCTGTCATCGTACCAAGGTTGCCAAGGTTGTGACACCTTACCGAGTTGTTTGTACAGTGCTCCCAATGTAAGGGTACGGTGGCAAATTTAATTGTCAGATTTGGGGTAGGATGACAGCTCTGAGGGCCATTCCAGAAAAAGAGTTCCCAAATCACTTTGAAGGGTGGACTAGATGCTGGCGTCGGTGCACAGCTTCCCAAGGGGAGTGCTTTGAAGGTGACTGTAGTGATACTCAGCAATGAGGTGTGTAGCACTTTTTCTGGTGTGTTGTAACAAAATTAAGAGTGGCCAGATGCTCAAGCTAGTAAGTTGGTGAGTTGTGATTCACAGTCACTCTCTGTCCTTGTTTTGCGACGTTTGGTTGTTGTGTGGGCCTGTCCCACGTGTCATCATTAGGACGTGGAAATGAATGAAGTTTGCATCGCTTAACACAGTTAGGAGGTGACCCACAACAGCAAGTTGCCAAGTAACAACCAGAGGGCATCTGCGATGGGCGGCGGCCCTTCGGAAAGGACCCGTTCTGCGGTTTAGGGAAGGGCTGTAGTTTTCAGATGTGCATTACGTATTTTCGGGATGTCAGAGCTATAAAGTGGAGGGACCCTCAGAGGTTATGACTCCAGCCCCCACACCATTGCCATCTCTGCCGAGCCACACCGAGCCCTCCTGGGAGGGAAGCCCGAACCTTGAGGGATGGCACTCTTTGTTGCGTTGGTTGTTCATGAATTCTGTTCCAGGATGAAAATCCACCTCATCGCGTGCTCGCATGCTTCCCGAGGGTGCACATCAGAGTAAATCTGTACCCCTTCCTCCATAGGAGAGTCACTGTGCTGTCTTCCCTAAAAGGTGTCTTTTTCCAGCTGAGTGGTATCCCCAAATTTCACTGTCCTTGAAAGAAGGTAGGGGGCTGACCGTTGTCCGAACTGATCCACAGTCTGCCTGTGTTTCTCTTCAGATATGGGGCTTAGCACTGGGTCTGTTACCCCTAATTAACCGGCCGGTGTGTGGGCTTGGCGGGGAGGGGCAGGTCTGCACTGTTGTTGTGTGGACCAAGCGTGTACTGGGATCTCCGACAGCTCCCTGACAGTATCGGGTCACCTCGGCCATCTGGTTCACGACATCTTTGGGCCGTTTTTTAATTAAGTTGCTTTTTGCCAAGTATTCCCATCTGAGCCATGTACAGGTAATTTATAACTGAATTTTTAAGCCTCAGCTGTGAATATTTATGATGATAATGAACAATACCATTAGTAATAATACGTGTTTTGTCAGAGAGAAAGAAGAGCATGATGGTCAGAGCCGAGCCCTGGAACCAGACTGCTCATGGCAGGCACGTCCGAACTGTCGCCCAGGATGGCTTTGAATGCGGCCCGACACAAATTCTTAAAACACTGTGAGATTGTTTTGCAGCTTGTTTTTTAGCTCATCAGCTATCATCAGTGTGTGTGTTGTATGTGTGGCCCAGGGAAGCCACAAGGTTGGACACCCCTGGTTTGTAGATCGAGTCCTGTGTCCTGTGCTTATGACTGACTGACTGTATGACCTTGAGATAATCCTGTGTGATCGTGCCTGTGAGGTCCTCCCCATGGCTGCTGGCACGTGCTCCATGGTCTACAAATTATTCTCTTTGCCAGGCTCTCACTGGCCTCTTCAGCAGGCATGGTCCTATTTAACCCAACTCCACCTTGAAGAACACTGTTACTCTGCCTGCCTTTGTGGATGCAGGCACCGAAGCTCAGAGCAGCTCTGTCATCTGGCCAGGGCTCTACGGTGGCTGAGTGGTACGCTAGGATTTGAGCACAGGTCTGTCCGATGTCACATGAGTGGCACACGTGCTGAGTCCTATTTTATTATATGTTATTATATTTTCTCATCCATCCTTCTCACACATGCCTATCTTTTTAAAAACTTCTATTAAATATCTAATTTCTACAAAGAATATTTATAATACATATGTAAGTTTAAAGATGAACAAATAGCCGATATCCACTCTTCAGCCTGAAATACAAAAACCCACCGACGTCTTTGAACGTCCCTCCCTGTCTTCAAGCCCTGCCAGCCCCTCCCAAGCAGTAACCATCATTCTGAATTTTGGGGTTATCGCTCATTAACTTTTATTTATCAGCTTTCCGCATATAAATATACGAGGGCTGTCCAGGACAAGTCCAGCCAGAAATGCCTCTATTTTTTTGTATGACATAGCTGGACACTTTCTGGACAGTCCTTGTGTTTCTAAACAATTTTTTTCCTTTATTTAACTGCCTAGTTGAATAAACATAATGTATGAGGTGTGGCTATAAAGCAGCTTTCTTCTTTTGCTCCCCATGTACCCCTAAAATTAGCTCTGTGATTAGTTTTTTGCCTGCCCCTAATGAAAACTCAAACAGGTCCCATGACTTTTCTGGTCATTTTTGTCTCATAAAAAATGTCACAAGTAAAAAAAAAAAAAAAAGTCACAAGTCACTTCAAGTTTAGAAAAACAAATAATCACTTCTGCAATTCCAATGCTCGATTTCATGTAACAGTCAGGCTTTAATCTTGCTTTAAAACTGAGGTACTTGGTCTTGGCAGGGCAGGTGTCCTGTCCTGTCCCTGCTGCCCACTTCCCGGAAGGGCCAGAAGTAGTCCATGTGCTGCGAATTTTACCATCAGCTGGTCAAGGTCACACGCACACGCACACGCACAGAGTCTACATTTCCACTGGAGCTATTTCTGCCTCTTGATGATGTAATTATATTAGTTTTTCCATGACCTGAGTCAGGTTAGCATGATTAGTAACACGGGTGAGTGTCTGGGCACTTGTCTAGGTGAGCAGGGACCCTCCGTGTTGTGTGTGGAGAGGTGGAGCATAGAGATCATAGTCAATAATACGGTAATAACTGTGGGTACAGGACTAGTCAGGGGGATCACTCCTTAAATTATATGCATGTCTAACCACTGTACACCTGAAATTAATGTGAAATAATAATGAACGTCAACTGTGATTGAAAAATTAAGAACGGGGGAAAAAGGTGAAGGGGAATAAGAGGTGCAGATTTCCAGGTATGAAACAAGTAAGTCATGGGGATGTGACGCACAGCACGGGGATCACAGTAATACTGTGACAGCACGGTGCCGTGCCAGATGGTTTCCAGACTTATGGTGATCGCTTCTGTATGTAACTGTTGACTAGCCTTGGTGTACCCCTGAAACTAATATGGTAGTTAGCTACATTTTAATAAAAGCCTTTTTTAAACCCTATCACTGTTAATGCCATAGCATCCGATTGGTCTGGGAAGGACCTTCGGGACCTATAGAGTTGATGGCGGTACTGAAATAATCAGAAAAGAAGCACACCAGCTGACTTCCGCCGTTTTCTTCCGGGGGCGGCGGGGGGCGGAGCAGGGTTGTTTTTGAAGTGAAATTTGAATAGAGTGAAAGTGGTCACGTGGAAGCACACACCTGATCGGCTCCGTGGCCAGATCCTGAAAAATACGAAAGGCTGGCTTTGTTTGGTGGATGGACAGGCTCGGACTCACAACCCTGCTTGCCGCCCCACTCCTGTCCCCGAGCCCTGAGGTCCCTGCCACTGGGAAAGCTACAGACCATCCAACCAGACAAGCTGGGGACAGGAGGGAGGCCATGAGCACAGTGCTGGGGCTGGCCGGCTGGCGGAGAGCAGCTGTCTCCACAGTGGTGCTGGGGAGCTTCCTGCAGAGCCATGACAGAGCTGTCCTTCGGGCTGGCCTGTGTGACTGTGCCCTGTGTCCACAGCCTCAAGGACGTGCCCGGGCTGAGAGGTGGGAGGGAGGTGGGCTCTGGCATAATGGAGCAGTGCAGGGGTGGGGGTGAGGTGAAGTGGGGGTAGGGGTATGAGAGGAAGGCCCAGAGCCGCTGCGGGGGATGGGCTTCAGGGGGTGTGGCTATGTCCCCACCCTGTGCAGGGCCTTCCTCGCACGGGAGACGGGGACACAGCTCCGCTCCCACTCTTCCTCCCACTGTGCTCCCACCAGAGCCCTTAACCCCGAGAAGGCAGCGTCACCTTCGTACTAATTACTATTGTTAATTTAGTTTAATACAAGACCAATTACATTATGGATTAAGTGGGATTGGGCAAATAATAGGATCTTACAGGAAAACGTTTTCAGTCCCAGGCAGTGGACTTTGAGAATACCGCTTATCAAAGTGTCGAGGCATGTCATTCGTGTCTTGCAGTCAGGGTTGGGAAGAGTCCTGTGGCATGCTCTTACCTGTACGTGTGGAGAAGAGAGATTTCCTCGGCCACCTTGCCTCCCGTCCCCTCTCAGGAACTCCTTCGCTGGCCCCTTACCATGCTGCCGGCTGCCGTCTCCAGGTGCAGGATGGCTGCAGGGAGCAGAATGTGCTTCGTCTGCGAGTCCCACAGCTGTGACCTGTGTGTGTCCGGTCTGCCCTCTCACTGGCCGCGTGGGCTGTGTGACTTCTGCAGAAGTCCAGCTGCATCTATAATAAGCTAAAATCCCTTGGATTTCCAACAAGGGATTTCACTTCCTTTTGTGCTAGAAATTTTGGTCTAGAATTTCATTTTACTATTAACCTATAACCATAAATTTTATGCCATACAAAGACAGGTGCCATGCCGTGAGCATAAATATTTCCATGAGAATGTTCTGTTTATGGTACATTTGCTTCTCATGACAACCCTGCAAAGCACTTTAAAAAAATATTTTTATTAAAATGTTGCTAACATATAATATTATATTAGTTTCAGGTGTATACCATATATTCAACATTTGTGTACCTAAAGAAGTGATCACCATGAGAAGTCCAGCGACCATCTGACACGGTACCACTCTGTCCCCGTTACTGACCGTGATCCCCGTGCTGCGTGTCCCATCCCTGTGACTGACTTGTTTTATACCTGGAAATGCGAACCTTTTATTCCCCTTTACGTTCCCCTCCTTTTCTAATTTCCCAGTTACAGCTGACAGTCAGTGTTATTTTATATTAATTTCAGGTGCACAGCACAGTGCTCAGACATTGTAACCACCAATGTGTACTTGTTAAACCCTTCACCATTTTCACCCTGCCCCCAACCCCTCTCCGACCTGTCGTCCCGATAAATCTGGTTCCCATCTGACACCCTGCATAGTGATTACAGTGTTGTTGGCTGTATTCCTTAGGCTGTACCCTGCATCCCCGTGACTCCTGTGTAGCGACCCATTTGTACTTGTTAATCCCTTCCCCCCTTTTACCTACCTCCAACCACCCTCCCGCCTGGCAGCCTTCAAAGTGCTCTGTGTCCGTGAGTCTGTTTCCGGTTTGTTCGCTCATGCTGTTCTGTGGACACCACGCGTAAGGGGAATCGCACTGCTTCTGTGTTTCTCTCTCAGCGCGGTACCTTCCACACTGCCCCTCTTAGGTTCAGGGGATTTAAGCCCTTGTGGGTCTTCAGTAGCTTTTCCCTTTTCCCACCTCACTGGTTTTGAACTTTTCACAGCAGACAGGATGTAGTATTTGCTGTGCGTCAGGCCCCGCCAGGTGTCTGACAGGTAGGACATGACTCTGCTCTGCGTCAGAGGAGCCTTGTGAGTGGCATGCGGTGCATGGGCACTCCCGTGTTGGATGCGTGCACCTGTCATGTTCCCTTAGCCATCCAGAAGCTTCTGGCTTGTAAGAGCCAGAACCATCCCTTCAGGCGAATGAAGCTGAGGGAGGACGCATGTGGCTGAGTTGATGGCCCGGTCTCCCTATTAGGCACCATGTTGGAGGCGTGGGCGAGGTTGAGGGCCAGGTCTCCCCGACCGACACCGTGTAGGAGGTGTGGGCAAGGTCGATGGCGTGTGAGGCACAGGTGAACAATGACGAACTGGCCTGGGGAGAAAGGCTGACAACGGGAGGACAGGAAGATACTCCTCGGGGTGCACTTGGAGGGATTCAGAGTCTAAGGGACAGCGGTACTCAGTGAGGCTTGTCGCTGACACTCAGTGCCCCACCATTCTGTTGGCAGTGAATTAGTAGAGTAGATTGTGACAGTTGCCACTGGTGGCTGAATCGATATTACAGTATTTTGCCGTGTATAATGCGCACTTTTTTGCCCAAATTTGTGAGAGAAAAAAATAAGGATGCACGTTATACATGGGTTGTACTAATTCTATACCTGTATAAATGTTTTTGATGCTTTTATTTATGCTTATGAGTTAAAAGTATAATACTAGAAATTAATAATGATATCTGTATATGAAATAATACCCTGGAATATGGTAATTGGGTTTTTTAATGTAAAAAAATTTTATATATAAAATTTTCCCCTTTTTTTTGTGTTTTGTAATTACTGGTTACATAAAGTTTCTTGTACCATAATATGTTAAAAAATAAGTGCTGAAATTCCTTTATAATACAAAAAACAAGGATCTAAATATAAACAAATAAAAATTTGAAATAAAAAATTAAAACAAAAGATTTTTTTTCCCTGAAAGTTGGGCCAGAAACGCAGGTGTGCATTCTACATGGGAGTGCGTCATACACGGCAAAATGCGGTGTCCTTGTCATCTCAGTGAGACCTTGTGCACAGCCCCAACTGTGCGCATCCTCACAGCAGGTCCCCCAAACAAATAAACCAGTGGTGATGGAGCAGATCGTGTGATCTGCGGAAGCTTCTGGCCACAAATCTCTGGGGCCCCTTTCTGAGGACAAATGCTGAGAAATAGACACCTACAGTGGAAGCCTGCAGAAGTGTGGGTGGGGCTTCTACCCTGTCAATCTTCCTCACTGGGATTCCCACCTGGGTCCCAGTCCCTGGGGCCAGCGTGTGGTTTGAGCCATGGGGAGTGTGAGAACACAGCTTCCTGATGGGCAGCAGGGAGCCTGCTCAGTGTTCCCTGTCCCCTGTCCCCATTCCGCTCCTGCCGGCCAGCCCAGTGGCCCTGCCGGCCAATGGAAGTGTGACTTAGGAGACCTCTGCTGGGAACAGTAGCCTGGTCACCACTGGCTTTGTCCCTGGTGGTGTCATCCCACACTGCCTGACTGTGGGTCTCCTGAAGCGGGGTGGGGGGTAGCCGAGCCAAGAGGCGCGCAGGACTCTCAGGGAAACGCCACCCAGATGCCAGTTCAGTGAGAAGACAAGGAAACTTAGATAGTGCGATGCATTCCAGCAGCTGCTTTAATGTGAGCCTCGGAATCTGAGGCCCGGGAGATCCGATCCAACAGAGCAGGGAAGGGGCGTTTGCGGGACCTCTGTCCTTGGTGACAGCAGAATGGGCTGCTGTGACATCCCCTAAATGAAGGCTTCATTGGCTCCCAGGTGGTAACTCCAGGACTTGTGCCAAAAGTTAATCTTGTTTCCTCAGAAGGCATTGTTACAAACTGGGAATCTTTGTTTAGAAACACATTTCATGTGAAGGAAAGGTAAAAAACTTGAGCAGCAAAGTGAATTCAGGGGAAGTTACTCAGTATGTTTGAGCAGACTCCGGATGCGCACCCATCCTTGGAGGGGACTTTCTGTGCAGCCTGCACCGAGTGCCTTGGCCCGTGAGCCCAGTGCCACGTGGCGCAGGTTCTGCTGAATCTGCCTCGAGCCAGCAGAAACACTGTTTTTGCTCCAGTGACCTTTAAAGTGCCTTCAAGATTAGGGCCATCCAGCTGGAAAACTTCCTTCGCTCTGCATGGCAAGCGCAGGGGAGGCACAGTTTCCGTGGTGAGGTCAGTTTTGGCGTGGGTTGAAGGTGTTAGGAGGTCCTTCCTAACCGTGACCTTCAGTGGGCACTGCTGCAGTCGCACTTACCGTGAGAAAGACAGTGGGCTGCGGTGACGTGTAGGCGATCCGACAGGCGGTCTTCAGAACTTTAATTGGCAGTAAGTCTCCTGACGTGTTCCAAGGCTCGTTCTACCCCGGGGGTTAAAGCGCGAGTGGAGGAGGGGCGGATTAGATGGGGCGACTGTGCCGAGGTGACGGCAGGAGGTACCAAGGAGAGGGTCGTGTCAGCTGTTGCACAGACCCACCTACCCGGCTTCAGAGACCAAAAAGAGATTTTCTTCCCTTTGGTCCAGGTCCCCCCTTTGCAGATCCTCACTTCCCATGCCCATTGGGAAACCCCCGTTCACCCACAGGAATGTGTTCAGCCTCGTAACCCAAATAAGACAAGCCAAGACAATCACACACTTGTAGGAAATCGACACCTTTCCCAAAGACACAATGATTCTGTGTTCGTCTGTAGTGACGTTTTTCAGTTTGTAAACACTTAAGTGGTTGAATATTTAAGTGAAGCCAGAGCCACTGGCTCTGTCAAAGCATCCCTGCCCCCCACACCTCAACAGAAGAGACCCCACAGAAACCAGGTCCATGGGACCGTGACATGTGCACACTGGGGTTGGAAAGCAGGGAGAGCGTCTTGGGTGAAGGACTGGGGAGTGAGGGAAGGACCATCATCCGTGGAACTAGAACCCACAGTTGAATCTCAAGTTCATTTTCCTATGGAATTGTTATCCATTATGATTAAATTCCATGGTAGCTATCTTATCAGTTAAAGGTAGTTTGATGGACAGAGCTGTAGGAAAATGGAGTGTCCATAAGTAACCCTTTAGACTACAATGTGTTCATAAAATGTGGGGTGCTAGCATGTCCACCTTCTGGTCAGTCTTGATTTCAGTGAAGTCCTGGGGAAGATATTGGAGTGAATAACAGAAGGAAAGGACCTCACAGGAAGCAAAAGGGGGAAAGTAGAATGGGCAAGTTCAGCAAATGAGTGACTTGTCATCGAAGGTGTTTTGTTTCTTTTAATCCTTAAACTGTAATTTACTCAAAGTGAAATTCTGTATAATGGCAATAAAGTAAGGCATTTACTGTTGTCAGATATTTTACAATTAATATTTATCTGAGTGTCTTTTAGCTACACATCTGTAAGTTTTCTTCACAGCCATCTTGACTTGATAGGTTAGTGATGTGAGCACTCACTATATGTGTCTGTAAACCTGGGTGCCAAAAAAATGTATACACATTGTAAGAGATGCCATCTATGGATTACTTTTTGAAGTTGAATTGAATTACAGTAGCAATGTGTAGTATGATGTTCACTCAAAAGATGGCATTAATCAAATGAATGCTAGTGTCACCACGCAACAGGCAGGACAGTAAACGACAATGGCAGAAGCATCGTTGTCATTTGAGAAGCACAAGACCATTTTGAAGTGGTATTTGAAATTCGAGAACATTGTTGGAGTTGCCCCCATGTTCTCTTGACTGAACACCCCTTGACTTCTACCTACGGGGACCCTAAAGGATGTGGTGAACCATAGAAAACCAGCTACATGGCAGGACTTCAGGAAGAAATTGAAATGTCATGCGCAGCGATACAAGTGGGCACTTTGGTCAGCGTTGCTCAAGCAGTAGTTTGCCGTCATCAGAAGTGTCTGGATGCTGACGGTCACTACTTTGAGCACCTCTTGTAAATGCAAAAGTCAAACATGAATTGTGTTCATCTTTTGTTCTCAGTATATATTAAGTATATACCGAGATTTTCCTTTCTTAAAATGTACATACATTTTTTGGCACCCCCTGTATATATATGTGTGTGTATGTAATGTGTGTGTATGGGTGTGTGTATGTGTGTATATATATTAATATATATGGCAATATTTGGCATGGAATAAAGAACCTTATTCTCAACCCACATATGAATGCATTTAACTTTAATTTCCTGAATAAAGTGATTTATAAAGAACTTAACTAAAGAGCTTAATTTATATACCAATTAAACTTTGTTTTACATTTGATAAAGTTAAACTACTTCCTTTGAACTAAGAGTAGGAAATATATTAAGGTATGGCTTGCCTTAAATCTTTCCAAAATATGTTTTAGGGAAGAAATACTTTATATTTTAAAGGGAACATATAATCTTATACAAGAAAGTCACTTTCCTAATAATCACAGGTACTTTAGGACCTTCTTTGAACATTTTTTATTCAAACATTGCTGATTAACATTGAGTCGAATGGATCAAAGCGTTTCTCTACATTTGAATATTAATATCCATTTTAAGTGTTATGAAACATTTATAAAATTCTTAATTGTCATAATAACTTAATTCACATATATAATTTGTGAAGTCTGAAGACTCAGATTGCTAGATTTTAGTAGATAAATTGATTATCTATTAAAATGAAATATCTGCATTATACTTAAAAAGTGATCCTTGTTGGTATTTTCTTTCCTATGGTATGAACTTTTCTTTTTCACTGAATGTATTAAAAAACATTTACAAAATTAGATACAACTATTATAATAATACGACATAAACATTCAGTTGAGCTTTTTACCACAGGAAACTGCAGCTGCTAACAATATTACCATTAAAAAAAAAGTTTATCAGTACCATCAAGCAATAAACAAAACACTAAAATGATACATTTCAGTAGTTTCAAAGAAACCACTCTGAAGCTCATTCATAGCACTTTCTCTGCAGTTTGTGTTTCTTCGTCCTAACAGCAGCATTTTACGACCATGGTGGCCAGGGATGCTGCTAACCATCTTACAATGCACAGGCTAGCCCTCACCACCAAGAATGATCTGCCTCCTAATGTTAGGTTCACGCACCTCGAGTAAGTTCAAAAATGTTATTCTTTGCTGAGACTAGTTAAACAAGACCTGGTTTCTGCCTTGAAAGAACTTTCCATCCTTTCCAGAGCTTGGTGGAGAAAGCAGATGGGAAAAGGAGAATTACAGAGCGACGTGGTGACCAGTGCTCCCACAGCCCTGCGGGACATGCTGTGAGCCCATGGAGGGGGGTATCTGAAGTGGATCGGAAGCAGAGTTCTCCAGGAAGAGTTTATTTGAATTAATGAAAGTTTGGTAGACAGAGCGTGTATTTATCTGTCAGGAAAAGAGAAGCCTCTCTAAGTATTTCAAACGAAGAGAATCAATATAGGGATGATTTTTACACAGCTGAGAAACAAAAGAGAAGACGGTGGGGAACTCAGAGGAGCGACAGAGGGAAGATACAGCCACCCCCAGGCTAGAGAGATAGAGGGAACAGCGAGACACTGTGTCACCTGGCAGGAGGTAGGACTTAGGAGGGTGGGGCCTCTGCAGCCTCTGCAGTAGCCCACACAGACAGACATACCCTGGCATCTCCACAGTGCTTCCCACTGGCCAGCCTGACCAGAAGCCATTTGTCACAGGAACCTGCGGATTGTGGCTCCGTACAGCACAGTAAGGACTCTGAAAGCAAACAAGGAAATAACCCAAAGCACAGCGGTACAAGGAAGCCTCACTGTAAATAATTCTGTGCGGCTGGAATGAAAGGTACTGTGTGCTAGACTGAGCTGATTGGACCCTGCACATCTCCAAAGGCAGCCAGAGAATGGCACTGGAGGTGGCAGGACTCTGTTTGTGGCTGGGTTGGAGGTGAGTCAGGCAGGAGACTTATTAGGGGCTAATGCAGTCATCCAGGTGAAGCTGCTGATGGCTGGAAATCAGCCCAGGCCGCCCACACTGAGCAAGGATGGCTGAGATACCAGTAGCATCTCAGACCTGGTGAACTGAGGACGGGGAGGAAGTGGAGGATGTGACCCGCCGGATTTGGCCAGTAGGTGGCGCTGCTGGGACGGAGTCGGGCGGTTCCTGCTGTAGCTTGACCTTGGGTGAGTCGCTCAGACCCACTGGGGCCCAGTGTCCTAATCTTTACCTTTAGGGGTTAGATGTTCCCTGGGGCAATATTCTGCAGTGCTGAGGTTCAATGACCAATGCTTTCACCCCTGTAGCATTTCAGATTTCAATGTTGTTTTTCAGTGTTGCATTTTCTATCATTTACACGAACGTATTATAAAAACCTTCTTGTTTGTACATTTAACTTGGTAAGTATTCCTGAATTTCAAATTCAAGTCCAAGTTCTTATTTCAAAATTACTGGTCAGGGTTGTTCTCAGAGAATTCTCATGATGACTAAAATGTTCTATTCTAAAGTTCAAACACCCCAGAATGCAGACAATAGGTTTCACAATATTCCTATCTAAAATTCTTTCTCCTAGTTCTGTTCATAAATATCCCTGGCAGAGCTCCCACAATTTATAAGACTTGCTACAAAACCACTGATTGAATTGCAACCCTCGTTAGTTAAGAGAGGTCAAAGTGTTACTTCTAAATAATGCCACTTGGTATGTTACTCAGAAATTCCAGGAAAAGCTTTTTTCCATGATTTTCAGTTTCATTCCAAGTAGCACACAACAATCACGTTGTTCAGCTACATGAACGAAATAGTAAGTCCATGGCCTTTTGAAAAGCATGTTGCCCCAATTAGAAACTGGTTTTCTGCATATTAGTTACTGGATCTGTAACCTAAAATTTAAGTTTTACGTAAATACTTAAGACTTTTTAGTGTAAAAATTTAAGCCTCTTCACATTGGAAAAATAATAGTGATATATAATGATTATGACCTGGGTACAGATATCGACAAAGCAGGAGAACTGATACAATTTCACATCAAGATAAACTTAAGCTAAGTGTACAAAGCACGCAGTTCTAGTTGTCAAAAACCTCATTTCACAGTATTGTTCTGCAGGCAGCCATATGAACTTACCATTGTGGTATGTTTTGTTGAGACATCTATAACCCGCAGAGTAAGGGGTCTAATTCATTTTAAAGAGATCAGGAAGGAATTCCCCAAAGGAGGTGACACCTGGAAACGGTCTCAAAGTGTTACACAAAGGGTGTGTAGGCTTTCATAAAGCTGTTTTTACCTTTATTTCTATTATTACATAACATCAAGCCATCCTTCCAACCACGTTGTTCAACTTGCTGTAGGATGGCCAGTTGGCCCAGCCTGCCAACAACTTTCCCACATCCTGCAAAACACCTCATCTCTGGACCAACTGGGACTGCTGGCCACCCTAATTTACTGCCACCCACCCACACCTATGTTCCTGACTTTTCCTTGGCTCATGCCAGTTTCCTATCTAAAATAGGCCATCATCTTGTCCCAGCCTTGAATTCATCTTGGGGATTGCATCGATCCTGGTGCCCAACAGAGGCTCATGAATGGGTGATTTCGTTGGTATATACACAAATGTTGGCACCTCCTATAGCTGGTGCTGAAGCACAGGTTCCTGAAATTAGTCAAGATTCATGTGACAGTGCCGAGTGCAGAACCTAGGCCTGGCCCCATGTCTTCCGTAGCACTTTCTCAAACTGCCCAACGTTAATTCAAGCACGTTCCTGCACCCCTTGAACCCTTAGGGTCAGCATAACCATTTCACCCTGGGTTACGACAGGTCTCCTCGTGCCTTCTAGTTACAGTGTCAGTGATGTGTCTTTGTCCAGCCAGATTGCACGGCAGGGCTAGTGTCAGCTCTTCTGTGTCCAGTGAAGTCGTACCAGGATCGTGAGCACTACTGAATGTGCAGTCGGTCCGTGCCTGGGGTTGGACTGGACGCGGCCAAAACTGCTTTGTTTCAGGATTCGGAACGGCTGAAACAAGCACAGTCCCCTGTCCCTCCCAGAATAGGTACAGGTGGACAGGGCATGCTGAATGTTGGATTCATTTGCATCTGGTTAGGTGTTATATCGAGCCTCAGTGCTGTGGCTCATTCAAATGCAACCCAAAGCTCCTCAGGCCCCCAAGTTCTCCACTAGAGCATTAAACTGCAAGGGCGGGAGTTCCCTGGTGGTGTAGCGGCTTAAGGCTTCGGCGCTGGCGCTGTCAGCGCTGCGGCCTGGGTTCGATTCCCAGCCAGGCAACTACCCACATACCAAAAAGCAAAAAAAAAAAAAAAATTAAAAAAAATAAATAAATAAACTGCAAGGGCATGTAGTCGCCCCACCCAGCTTCCGATTCATGGAACTGGGTGATTGGTCATCAGAAAGGCTCCAGGGAGTCCAAGTCTCTGTACTGTTCCTGGTCTCAGATGGAATCAACTCTTTACTACAGCTCTCCCTGAGAGCCCCTCATGGGCATGACATGGGGCAAAAAATGAACCCACCTCCGAATTTGGAGAGTAGCAGCAGATGAGACTTTGTGTGAAGTCAGATTTTCTTCTGCACTTGAGAGGGCTACGGTGATTTGGGACCTAAACTCAAGGTCTCTTTACACAGCTTTCTCCTCCTCTTCCTTTTCTGCTTGGAGGTGATGGCCTTGACTGGCGTCACTGGGACTTGTGTGACTTGAATCAGGGTTATGCCAGGAGGTGCTGAACGTGGAGTCAGACGCCTGGGGTGCATGTCCTGGCTCTGCCTCTGTCTTTGTTTATGACTTTAAGAAGAGCATAGGTTTTTGAGGGGACCCAGATGGATGGTATTACCTCCACCTCTCTTCATTCCTCGGCCAGTCAAAATGCACTCTGTTGTGCTCTCGTTAGGTGGAGTTTGGGGTGTGTTTTGTAGACAGTAAGTAGCTGAGCGCCTCTTGGTCACCATCACGATTCCTTGCGCTTGTTCTTGTATATTCTAAGCACTTAGGCTGCCATTACCTGTTGAATTTAACATAAGTTGACATTTCACTATGATACATTTTGATAGGTTTTTATTTTATTATTTGAAAATAAAAAATTCTCCTATTTTAAATAAAGGGAAGACCACCTTATGACTCATGCCTTGGCTTTTTCACTCCACAAAACTTTTTCAATACTTATACAGATGATGTATTATAGAATTATACCCTTGAAACCTATGTAATTTTATTAACTGATGTCACCCCAGTAACTTTAATTAAGACATTTTAAAACAAGTTTCAATGAATTTCAAGTTTGCCATCATCTAATGCACAACCAGAGTAATGTTTTCCTTCCTTTCTCTTTCTTTTCTTTCCTTTTCTTTCTTTTTCTTTCTTTCTTTCTTTCTTTTTTTCTTTCTTTTCTTTCTTTCTTTCTTTCACGACTATTTGCATTCTTCCCTTTCATTATTGTGAAATGAATTAGAAAAAAAAAGTAAAATTTTAACTGAATTTAAAATCATTTTTATTTGATCAGCCCTGTTATGGGGCATGCCTTTTTTATTATTATTATGAAGTATTAAAGTAACGAGGCCCTGTTTATGGAGGCTCTTCCGTGGGGGAAGTGGCTAAGTCCCTTTTCGCTTTCCACTGCAGGCGGTGGCCACCACTGATGAGGGGCCCGATGTGCACAGCGCATGTGACAGCGGCGGCCTGGGAGATGCGGCTCCACACCTGGCGCCGGGGGACACAGGCGCGCACGTCGGGTTGAGCCGCGCTGCCCGGCGGCCACGGGCTCCCGGCCCCGAGACCATGACAACAACCCAGAACGGCCACGGGCGAGTTGCTGCCGTCCCCTGCCCGGTCTCGGATCCGAGGGACCCCCAGAGGGTGACTTCCCCAGCGTGTCGGAACGGAGGGTGCAGCGGCGGCGACGCGGAAGCGCAGGACGGCCGGCTCGGGCCCGCCAGGCTCGTGCGCCTCTTCTCGGCGAGCAGGAAGAGGACGGGCGCCAACGCGGAGAGGCCGCGCGCGGGGGTCCTGATGGGGCACTCCTCCACCTGGAACGCCCTGGCCTCCTTTCGGAAGATGGGGTCTTTTAAAAAGCTCAAGTCCTCGGTCCTTCAGGGAATTCAGAACCGAGAGGGCTGCGACGCGGCCAAGGAGGAGGCCTCCGAGCCGGACCCGGGGCCGTCCGTCCCGAACGGGGCCGCGGTCGCCATCCCAGCCCCGCAGCGCCCCCAAGCCCTGCAGCCGGCGCCCGCGTCCGACGGCTCGGACCCCGAGGAGCCCGACGGCGCCTTCCAGAGGAGCACGCACCGCTCCCGCAGCCTGCGCCGCGCCTACGGCCTGGGCCGCATCAGCCTCCGGGACTCGGAGAAGGCCGGTGCGCCGCGGGCCCCGGGCCCCCAGGGGGAGCCCCCGCCGTGCGCCCTCGTCCGGCGGGACTCCGAGAGCAACACCGTCGTCTACCGGAGGAGCAAGAGCACCGACAACTTGAACTTCCTGAAGAAGAGCTCCTTCAAGCGGAAGTCGGCCTCCAACCTCAGCGACCTCAAGGCGGTGCCCGAAAGGCCGGCGCCCCGCCGGACGCTGAGCAGCTCCTCGGCCGACTCGGAAAAGCTCGGCGGGGCTGAGAGGAGGACGAAGCGCTGGAAGAGCCCTATCCGGGCCAAGGACTTTGACCGGGTGCTGAGGCTGGTGAGCAGCGCCAAGGACGCGGCCTGGAAGCGAGAGCGCCCCAAGGGCGGGGCGCCCTGCTCCGGGGACGCCGCCCTGCGCCCGGGGCCCCGCAGCCGCCTGCACGACGACTACTCGCGCCGTGTATCCAGCAGCACAGAGCTGGAGCGCCGAAGGTGCGCGGCGTCCTTGAGCTTCAGCCCAGCTGGTGCTCGGGTCCCCCACGTGGACGTGGAGACAGTGGGGTTTCCTCTGGAAGCCCAAAGCGTCGGTCCTGGCGAGGCTGACAGTGCGTCACCGAGTCCGATCGCCCAGGAAGTGCCGAGCAGAGACTCCGATGAACCAGAACCCGGCAGCCATGTGACATCCCGCCCCGAGCAGCCTCTCACTCCTCTAAGGCCCACCACACCCAAGCCGCCCAGCCCCCAGAGTCCAGGGGCAGTTAATGCCAAGGGTCCCAACCATCTCAGCGCGCTGTCCCTGAGTTCAGTGGACAGTGAGGAAAGGGCAGAAGCTCCCGTGCCCTTCCAGGATTTGGTGCCAGCCACGTGTGACAAAGGCAGTGAGGACAGCGGTGTCAGCAGCCACCCTCAGCTGAGCCCTGCGAGGGTATCCGGTCCAGAAGGAAAGAAGGAGGAGGTAAGGGCAGGACAGGGACCTCTTGGGTGCTGCTTGTGTTGAGGTCACAGTTCTTGTCCAGCTGCTGTTTATCAAGTTCAGAGGTCACCTTTATCTCTTGGAAATGAATTGCTAATGTAGGACCTTCCTTGAGGTGACACTTAACACACCATTTGTTCAAAAGGGGCTAGGTTGGGGGCGGGGCGAGTTGAAAAGACATTTCTTCCCCTCCAGACAGCTAACAGGAGCTATCCAAATTTTGATTTTTAAAATACTTTATTTATTACCCTTAGATTCCTTCTCTTTTTATTTTAAATGGTTTCTGTATCCTTTTCAACCGAGCACATATAAATGAGATGCTTTGTGTTAAGAGAACATTGCATGTTCTAAGTCTGCTTTCCCCCCCAGGAATGAATTAGAAACATGCAATTTAATACCTGTCAACCCCTGAGTGATAATGGCTCAAAGAAATTTTTATGACAGTTATTGTACTTATTTTTAGAGTAGAACATAAGCATCTCATGAATTGAATCAGCTAATAACTGTCAAAGCCACAAGAGCAATGTTCTTTTCACACTGTGTCAAGCATGCAGACAACTTACCTTACTGTGTAATTTTCACTTTATAAATGCACTCAGTAATATTACCTTCCAGAGCCGAAAGATGAGGAAATGCATTCATGTGTATAGATTGCAAAGTAGTCTTCCTAGGCTGTTTTACAGGTATAAATTGGTGCTTGCCGTAGAAAATAATCCTCTAGCAACTGTTTCTGCCCACCGATCCCGGGAGAGGCCCTCTGTTTTGCCCTCATGTTGCAGAAAACTCAGCAGCTGGGAAAGCTCCCGAACTGTCCATTTTTGCCTTTGCTTTACAGAGACTCAGAAAGCAAATCCTATTGCAGATGACTTTCAGGTCTCAGTCATCTGAGGAACTCTGGGCAGCCAGGGGAGTGAGTGAGTCAGTGTCAGTGTTTGTGGCTCTGGGTTTGCATAGAGACCCCAGGGCCAGAATGTCTTGGAGAGGTTTTATATATGAACACCATCTGCTCATTTGCATTTCTCCAAAGAAGCCTTGTGTGACAGTGGTGAGGACACGGGATGAGTTTCCAGCCTTCCGGTTCTGCTACCTCTGCTTTACATAAGTGGCCGTGGCCTGAACCAGTTTGGGCTTCACTCCTTCCTGGTTGGTGAGACGAAACACAGTTCCTTCCACCAGATGCCGTGCCCTGCTCGGGTTAGCTCCCCCAACTCCTCCCAGAAAAAGGATTTGCATAGGCCTAGAGGGTTCTTTATGTTAAAAAGAGGGGATTTTTTTTTTTCATACTTGAGGAAATTAGTAAAAAAAGAATCATTAAAGTATTTTATTCCGGGAGTTCCTTGATGGTGTAGTGGCTAAGGCTTTGGCGTTGTCACTGCTGCGGCCTGGGTTTGATTCCCAGCCAGGGAACTACCCACATTAAAAAAATAAAATAAAAACGAAATAATTTATTCCTGAGTGCTTAAATGAACATATGCAAGGATTAGTTTCTAACTTAGTTACTTCCCAGAGAGATTTTTGACCACTACATGGTTTTATACGCAAATGTGTTCTTCTTAGCGACATAATTTATTTTCTGCCCACAAGGGGTCACCGAAGATAGCAGGACACACATTGTTCAAAGTGCACTCGTGAGATAGATAATTCCACAAATTGGCCTCAAAGAAGTCTTCCCATTTTTAAGTTGTGTTGATTTCCTCAATTCTTATATAGCACATTGAGCTTCCTCTTGTACTTTCAAAGTGATTGTCAGAAAGAGAAAACTATAATGATGGTTTTGTCCAGTTTCATTCGTTAATCTTCAGTGTTACTCGCAGAAGTGCTTGTAAAATATAATCTGAAACCTCTTACTTTGACAATTAAAAAAAATATGAACAAAATGAAATAAAACTAACAAAAAAACCACCTGGCAAAATGCAAGAATGCATGGTTTGAAAGCAGTTTTAACATCTGTAGCATTACACACAATTAAATTTCAATCTTTACTATATGAGGATTGTCCAGAAAATATCCAGCATGTAACCGTTCTCAACATATTGACAATGGCTGGATTTTTTTCCAGACAGCCCTCGTAGTTTAATGTACAGTGTGTTATTATTTATTTAGCTCATTGATAGTATCATTCTACTTTCATGTTTAAAGCTAGTTTAGGCTGTTGTGATTGTTAAATATGAAATCTGTATGTTACGATATTTAAAACATAATGCAGTTTTCACTGAGGGAGAATACTTTTTATTGAGAATCATTTATTTGCAACATACTACTCTAAACATGACAAAATAATTTTTAAAAAATAAGTAGTTTAACAAGAATTTTATACCACTGGGGAAAAGAGTTGAGAAAAGGTCAAGCAACCCTCATTTATAAAGCTTTGTAGAAAAAATCACCTCCTTAACGTCATACTCCTGCCACCTAGTGGTAAACGTCGTTGTAAGAACAAAGCTGAGTCGAAAGCGTCCCTAAAATTGTTACGTGTCTTAGAAACGCAGTGTAGCGTTTGCTCCCTGTTACATTATAAAGGTACAGCCCAAGAATTTAGAGAGTTGTTGCTTGTTTTCCTACCAAGTCACACAAGAACTCTTTTGGCTGAATGAGGTCCCCAGTAAAGGGACCCTGGCTTTCATTACCCAGTACAGAATCAGTAGTTTGTGATCGTGTTGAAATGGGCCATGGCTGAAGCTCTTTTAAATGACGAGACTCCATGGCAGCTCCTGCACAGGGAGCTTGAGTCTCTTGGTAAATGTCTCTAGTTTGGTTGGGATCCTGGCTCTGCCATTCAAAAAATACCTGCCGTTGGGCAAACGGTAGAACTTCCATTGGCCTCTGTCTTCTCAAGGGTAGAATGTAGAGAGCTTTACTGTCTTGGAGCTTTGTAAGAACCAAGGAAATTGTGCATAATAAATACCTAGCCAGTGATGAACAGTGGCTGTCACTCTGCTATGTTCTCTACCCACTTAGGTGATTTTTTCCTTCCCGTGTTGACTTGACGTCTTAAGACACAGGCCAGTTAAGGTCAGTTTTTTGTTTTTGTTTTTCCAAAACTAGCTTTGACATGCCACTGTGTCATAGTCTTATGGAGGACTGTGATGTTCTTCAATTAGTTAGACTTCACAGTGATGCAAGTTAAGTTGTAGCGTAACCTCACATTGAGATGGTATTTCAGTAATGCACCAAACCAGGTTTGTTGAGCACCTACCAGGCATTAGGCACTCAGCTAGGTGTGGCTCTGTGAGGGTGAGAGTACCGTGTCAAGGAGATGATAGCTGAGCTAAAGTGTATCTAAATCATAGTGAAACATGCAGAATGGATTCATCCCACACAAGAGGGAAGACCATAAAGCTGTGGAACTTCAGAAGAGTTGTAGTTTTTACCCACATACCAAATCAAGGGAAGCTTTAGTAAGAGTGCTTAAATCTGATTTGAAGAAAATGAAGGATTTCTTCAGGTAGAAAGAAAGTTGAGGCATTTCCGTGGTCAGATGTACAGAGCTTTTGTGTAATTTGAGGGAACAGGAAGTAATAGGATTTTGTTTGATGTAGGGTAATGACTCAAGTTAAGATGAAATTAAGTCCAGATCAATGACACCCTGAGATTCCAGAGTAAAGGATCTGTATATTCCACGGTAAGCACAGAGGAGTCAAGGATGTTTTTAAACAAAGAGTCAGGTGGAGGACTGTTTTTGGGGGAGGTTACTCCACCATTGGTAAAGAAGGGAGTTGCAAAGGTGACCAGAGGGAAAGCTGTCAGGAGTTTATTGTGAATGAGAGCTCAGAGGTAATAGGCTCTGAAACAGAATACATAAGGGAGGAATAGAAGTGTGAAACAATGCATGATAAATAATAACATACTTTGTCATTCATTTATTGCCTAGACACTATAGGCCCAATAAAGGGAAAAGAGTTAAAGAAAAAAATAAAAGCATTCTTATTCTCACGGGTTCACAGTCTAATTGGTAGATTGCACACAGATAATTACGATAAAGTGTGGTAAGTGTTTCTAATGGGGAATGTACAAAGTAGCACGGGAGCTCCAACAACAATTATTAACTCTGGGTGAAAGGCGACATTGTTGGAGAAGGACCATTGAGCGGGGGTCCTGAAGATTAGCATGGGGGTGCAGGGGGCAGCTGCTGAGGATGAGCAGGAAGGACACAGTACTGTAGACTTGGGGAGATGGTCAGCCAGAGGAGTGCTCTAAGCTTCATTTTCGACCCTGGTGAACTGGGGGTGGTATACCTGCCTACTGCATAGGGTTGGTGTGACAGTTAAATGAGGTGGTGTATGGAGACCAGGGGTCCCCGCCCCCCACCCCACCCCCACCCCCCGGCCATGGCCCAGTACCAGTCTGTGGCCCGTTAGGAATCCAGCGCACAGCACGAAGTGAGTGGCAGGGCAGGTAAGCCAAGCTCATCTGTATGTACAGCCGGTCCCTATCACTCTCATCACCGCCTGAGCTCCACCTCCTGTCCATCAGCAGAGGCATTAGATCCTCATAGGAGTGTGAACCCTACTGTGCACTGCGCAAGCGCATGCACATCCCCTCCACCCTGCCCCCCCGCCCTGTCCATGGTAAAACTGTCTTTCATGAAACCGGTCCCTGGTGCCTGGTGGGTTGGGGACCGCTGATGTAGACTACTTAGCACAGAGCTTCGCAAATACTAAGTATTCCCAGAGAGGCTCATCTGCTCTGTACTAGGGAACTGCCCATTGCTTATGTGACTTTCGTGCAGGGTGGCTGGGCAGAGCCGGGTGAGATAAGATTGGAGAGGGAGGTCTGTACATAAGTGGGAAGGTCCTCCTTGGACCTGTGGAGTTTGGACCTTACCCCGCAGGCAGAAGAAAGCCAGAGAGGTGTTCACCAGGGACTGGAGGCGGGCCCAGCTCCCTGGAGGACTGGGACGGGATGGCCCTGTGGACACAGTGTCCCTCAGTAGTCTAGCCCAGCGGTGGTGAGATAAGGCCATGGGAGTGGAGAGAAGGGGTGATTCCAAAGTGATTTTGCAGCTTACGTTTTTCATTATTAATGGTATTTGAATGTTTTGTGGAACAGAGAAGTCAAAGATGATGGGGCGATTGGGAGGATGCAATGGTGTTGGGATTAAAGATCAAAGGAGCCACAGAGACAACAGGTTTTTCTCCTAGCCCTCCCGCTAATGTGATGGCACCTGATTGGTAAACCACTTTCCTTTTCTGAGCCTCAGTTTACTTAAACACTCAGATGTTTCATGATTTTATCATTTTCCTCCTCGGGATTTATAGCTTCAAAACTGTTGGGAGCCACTGAAACTATACAGTCTTACAACATTAAAATGATTTGCGTGCTTGACTGGGAGATTTTTAGCTGTGTAGGATACAAACTGTGATGATTACCATGTGGGGTGTTAACTACACGCGGGGTTGGATCTGCCCTGACATGGGGCTCACGATATTCCCTCGGGTCTGCAGGTGGTAATGTAGCTTGCCCACAACTCCACTGGCTCTCAGACTCGGAAAGAGAAAGGAGGGATTTTTTTGTGGCCCCACAAGGTACAATGTCAGTAACATAAAGCCCCCCTTCAACTTCATGTACTGGACTCGTCCGGAGGTGAGCAGGGACCAACTTCCAACCTGCTTTCTGTGTGAATGACGAAGTGTGGAGTTTCATGATGATGGTGGGCACTTGTTACATAATAATAGCTCCAAAGTTATATTTTTGGTGTAATCTAATCAGAGATACAGGCACACTGCATGCCTTTTGTAGATTATTTGACGTTACTCTTTGGGTTACTCCAATAGCTACTTAGGAGATTCACACAGTTCTCCTGGAGACTGGAAATTATCAGCAGCTCCTTCTCAGAGCCATTCCCAGAACCAGAAAGATGGGGTTGCCTATGTAGATGTAAGTGTAGTGACTGCAGAAAGGCTGCCCAAGACTTCCTGAGAGTTTTATTGAGGCATGATTTGCATAATATAAAATTCACTAGTTGTAAGCGTACAGTTTGATGATTTTTAGGAAATGTATAGACCTGTGCAACGACCACCACAGACAAGTTATAGAACACTTCCATCACCCCAGAAAGTTCCCCCGTACCCTTTTACAATCAGTGCCTGCTCCCACTAAAGACCTAGGCAACTGCTGATCAGCATACTTTTTTTAATGTGGGAAACTCAAGTGGTTTTTAGTAAATTTATGGAGCTTTACAGTCATCACCATTATCTAACTTCAGAACATTTCCATCAACCCTGAAAGAAACCTCATGCCCATTTGCAGTCACTCCGTTCCACCCCAGAGCCAGATCCACTTTCCATGTCTGCCGCTGTACCTTTCGGGTCATGTGTGCGGCTGTCTGTGTCCAGCTTCTCGACCTGGCATATTGTTTTCAGGGTTCATCCACATGAAATGTAATTGTCTTAGAAGTCCAGGGGTTGCTAGCAACCTCACACTTCCGTGGGGTGCTTTTCCAGCCCCAACCAGTCCTTCGCATCACACCGTTGCCCAGGGAAGTAGGTTAGCAGTTTTGGAGTTGGTTTAAAAGATGCGTACATTGAGGCTTGGGAAGGTTACAGGACCCCCTCAAAGCCACAGCACTGGTGGGTGGCAGCCTGGAGCCAGGCCTCAGAGTGGGGGAGAAGGCCAGACATGGCGTCTGCGTGGCACCAAGCACGCAGACGTCATTGTAACCACTTGCTGGTTTCCTGATCGTGGATGGCGTCTCTTAATCTTCTCAATCTGTGAAAAGGAATTTTAAAACTATGTAATAAGCAGGATTTTTAAATGAAACGGAGTGGGATTCGTCGAGGCCGTGTTTCCCATGCTGGGCTGATAATGCTTTGATATATTGATGTCCCTTTTTCATTTTCGTCTGTGACTCCGTGTCCGGCATTCTTTCCGCTGAGCCCACTTGGGCCACTTCCGGCCGCTGTCGGCCCCACCCCACTCGGGGCCCTTCCTCGTGACTTTTTTAAGTGGGGTTTTCGGGCACATGGGATAGGTGAGGCAACTCAACTAAGGAGCTTAAGTCCCTTTTCGATTTTGTGGGGGGTTTTTGTTTTGTTTTGGTTTTTTTTTTTTGTAGCATGTGGGTAGCTCCCTGGCTGGGAATCGAACCCAGGCCTCAGCGTTGACAGCTCCAGCGCCGAAGCCTTAAGCCACTACACCACCAGGGAACTCCCTTCAGTCCCTTTTCTGGCAACTTCCTTTGGTAGTTTACCTGATGGCACAGGAAACAAAGCCATCTGGACAGCAGAAATGGTGTGACCCCAGGGCCAGAGCTGTGCCATTTCTAGGAGGTCAGTGCCACAGGGAGGGGGACAGGAGGCGTGGCACCTTCAACACAGCTTGTGACTCAGGTGAAGTATTTCCATCCCATTCCCTAATGCACAATATAAATTTTTGATACGTTTACTTAGAGCAGGGCTCTGTTGTACATTTGGCTCTTTTATTTCACCCTTTTTGTGGTGTAAATTATTCATTCGTCGGGAACTCCTTTACTGCCAGGTTTTGCATTAAACATTTTCAAGATATTTCACAGCAGTGCACATTAGATTCTCACTTCCCTCGATGGAAGTTAAGAAGAGAGATGGCGGCTGCTGTCTCTTGGGCTTGCCTTTCCTTTGTGATGGCCCCACTAGGGACAGTCCGAGCGACACTTAACAGAAGTGTTCTCAGTGGACGGCAGACCTACATCAGGGTCGGTGCTTGCTTGCTTCAGTGCACTGGCCGGACCCTTACAAGTTTAAGGGAGGGGCCACACAATCTCTCATCAAGTGCTGCTGAAGGAAAGAATCCAAATGAAGTCGTGGTTGTTAACTTTCTCTGACTTCTTTTCCATGGTCAAATGGGGTTTGAAAATAGTAAGTGGAAAATTCCAGAAATAAAAATTCGTAAGTTTTAAATTGCATACGATTCTGAGTAGCCTGATAAAATCTTGTGCAGTACCACTGACAAATCACCTCTTATCCAGTGTCTATGCGGTAGACGCTCTCCGCCTGTCAGTCACTTACTAGCCATCTTGGTTATCAGAGTGACCGTTGTGTTCAAGTGACCCTTACTTAGTAATAGCCCTGTAGCACAAGAATAGTAATGCTGGCAATCTGGATATGCCAAAGAGAAGCCACGAAGTGCTTCCTGTAAGAGAAAAGGTGTGTATGTATATGTAAAAACCAAGTGCATGGCTGAATATCCCTGTGGTCACCTTCAGAGCACTCCCCTGGGCAAGCAGTGTACTGACGCCAGCGCCTAGTCCACCCTTCAGAGCAGTTTTGGAACTCTTTTTCTGGAATGGCCATCAGAGCTGTCGTCACACAAAGGTCTGACAATCAAGTTTGTGAACTTGCCACCACGAACTTACATTGGCAGCACTGTGCAAACAACTCGGTAAGGTGTCGTCACCTTGGCACATCTGTGTCTCACAGCTGTGTTCGTGTCAACGTGTGGCGGTGTCATGCTGAGTGGCGTCATTGTTGCTGCGTGTTCTGTGCCATCACAAGAATGTCAGCGCTTGAATTAGAGCAATGAACAAACATTAAGTTTTTTGTTAAACTTGGCAAGAGCGGAAGTGAAATCAGGGACATGTTAGTCCAAATTTATGGAGCTAATGCCATGAAGAAAACAGCAGTGTGCAAATGGATTAAATGTTTTTCTGAGGGAAGAAAAAGTGTCACTGATGGAGAGAGGTCAGGGTAGCCAGTAACAAGCCAAACTAATGAAAACATTGCAAAACTTTGTCAAATTGTGTATCAGAATTGTCAACTGACTCTGAGAAGCATAGCAGACCTAGTAAACATTGATAGAAAAACAGCAGGAAAATCTTCACTGAACATCTTGGCCTGAGAAAGGTGAGTGCAAACATGGTCCCGAGGAGCTCACTGGTGAACCAAAGCAAAGGAGAGTTGAGGTTTGTCAAGACCTTTTGGAGAGGCAAGACGATGTTTTGGGCCGTGTTCTCACTGGTGATGAAACATGGGGGTACCAATACGACCCTGAAACAAAGCGTCAACATGCACAATGGACATCAGTCAATTTTCCACGACCAAAAAAGTTCCATCAGTCCAAATCAAGAGTTACAACGATATTGCTAACAACCTTTTTTGATATCACAGGGATTGTTCATTATGAACTTGTACCAACAGGACAGTCAGCCAAGTGTACTATTTGGAAATGCTGAAAAGGGCTGCATGAAAAATGAGATGAAAACGACCTGAACTTTTCGCCAACAACTTGTGGCTCTTGCATCACGACAAGGCACCGGCTCACACAGCACTGTCCGTGAGGGAGTTTTTAGTCAGTGCACAAATAACGGTATTGGAACACCCTCCCTGCTCACCTGATCGGTCCCCCAAAGACTTTTGTCTTTACCTGAAGATAGAGGAAATATTGAAAGGAAGACATTTTGATGACATTCAGGACATCAAGGTTCATATGACAGTTCTGATGGCCATTCCAGAAAGAGTTCCAACATTGCTTTGAAGGGTGGACGAGGACCTGGCAATGGTGCACAGCTTCCCAAGAGGAAGGTGACCACAGTGATATTTCAGTGATGAGGTATGTAGCACTTTTTCTAGGTTGAGTTCACCAACTTAATTGTCAGACATTTGATTATACTTTTTTTTTTTTTTTTAAGTACATTTGCTTTAATTAAAAAAAAAAAAGTATAAAGGCTATCCAGAAAAATTCCAGCCGTAAATGCCTTTATTTTTCACATTACATGGCAGGGTACTTTCTGGACAGCCCTCGTATATGCCAAGGATGTAGGGCTGCAGAGCAGGATGGACAGAGATTTTGAAACCAGATGGACTGGGCTGTAAAATGGGCCCCTTCCATAGACCCTTTCTGGGTTTATTAACTGAAGCAGGTAATTTTATGTATTTTAGCCTCCAACTGTAAAATGTGGCAAACAATACATGCCTCCTGGGGTGGCCGGGAAGGTTTATTAAGGGACCAGGTACCTGGTATCATCCTGGCACGTCAGAAGTGTTCCAGAATTGTAGTCTTCATTACCTCCATCATTGCGGTCCTCGACAACCTTGTCACAATGCCTTCCCTCTCCCTTCCAGTGAGGTGACTGTACCTGCTTCCCCTACAGTATCCAGGACTCTTGACAGCCTGGGAAACCTGGGAGGCTTGCAAATTGTATTCGTGACATCTTGAGAGTCACTTTGACTTGTTCACAGCAAAGTCTCCTGGCTTTATTGTATTTTATTTTTTTAAATCTACACAAAGCCTCCTCATTTCTTTGCCTATAATATTTTCTTCTGAATTCCCTTGCTGTGTTAGTTTTCTTAGAGCTATGGTAACAAATGACCACAAACTGGATGGGTATAAACAACACATTCATTCTCATTGCTACAGAGGCCAGAAGTCTGCAGTCAAGGTACCGGCAGGGCCATGCTCCTTCGGTAACCCAGAACCCAGGCAGGAGTCTTGGGGTCCCTTGGCTTATGAATGCATCATGCTGATCTCTGCCTCTGTCTGCACATGGCCTTCCCCTTTTGTCTTTGTCTGTGTCCACGTTTCCCTCTTCTAGTGATATAGCTGAACCCAGTGTGACTTCATCTTACCTTAGTACATCTGCAAACCCTGCATTTCCAAATAAGATCACATCCACAGGTACTGGGGGTCGGACTTCCGCGTATCTTACAGCACGCAGCTCAACTGACAACACTTCCTATTACGCTGTATACAGTAGACTCTGTTAACCAGAACTCAGGCAACCAGCGGTTGCTTGAGAGTGCCAGTCGCTTGAGTTCTGGTTAACAGAGAGCCTACTTACATTTATCTGGCATCTGCCAGGCCCCATGCTGGCTCACTGAGAGTCTACTGTATTTCCTTTAGATCAGGCTCCTGCATGGCCGTGTGTGACATGTCTTTTGTGTGCGTGTGTCTTTCTTTCTCCCGTGGGTTAGCTATTTGCTCTCACTGTGGTTTCCAAAAGTGTTGGACGTGTCTTATTGGCAGCAATAAGATCCATCTTCATTTTTTACAAGAAAGGCATCTTGTATAGGAAGAAAATAATGTAGGACTGCTGGCTCAGGGAAGCACTATGAAAACTCTACGGAGAAGCAAGAGTTAAAGGGCAGCTCCTCTACTGCAGAGTTTGTTTACAAAAGTTTATGGCTTGAGTGTGAATTGGCTACTCAGGCGTGGGAACCTGCTGGCCTGAGGGAAGAGCTCTGGCCACCTCTGCCCTTGAGGAGAGTGTTCGAAAGGCACGAACTGAATCTCAACCAGCATGGAGGTGGTCACCTACTTCATCCTTCAGTGTGCCTGTGGGCCGCTGCCTGGAGCAGAGTCCGGGATAGGTGAGGGCTTGTTGGAGAGTGCTGAGTGTCTGTAGTTCCAGGTGGAATCACCCTCAGACTGCATTCCCCGGAATGAGCCCGTCGTGTGGCTGAAAGGAGTCTCACTCATGGACTGTGCATCCGAGTTCAGGTTGGCTCTGTAAGGAATGTACGTCGCTCTGGCTAAGGGTCACTGTGTGAATGTGAACTTAAAGCTGAGGGGATTTTGCGTCCTCCCCTCCCGCCCTCTGTGCTTTTGCTACGAGTAAAATGCACATTTCAATTTTGTATAACATTCTGTGAATGTATTTTTGCAATTCTGAGGACATTTGCTACCGGTTGGAGGGGGGTGTTTCTCCTCTTCTTGCTTCAGTGGGGCTGTGTCAGTCCTTGCAGTGGAATTACCCCATTGGTTCGGCCTGGTGCCCCCTGTGTGGGACAGGGGCTGGCACTGTGTCCTGGTGCATTCAGGGAACCAGCCCAGCGCCCGGCCCCTGCCCTCTGACACCCTGCTCTTCTCACACCTGCCTTCCCCGGGTCCTCATCACTTCTGCGAGTGTGCTTTGGTCTCAGAAAGATTTGTTCCCTGAACAGCTAAGACAACTTCTAATTTTTCTAAACCCATTTCCTCATTTTCTTTTCTGCATCTATGAGGGACATCAGGGTGCGTGTCGCACAAGTGAAACAAAACCACACGTAGATCTGTGACCAGACTCCTCACGGCCTTTACTTTGGTTGCACATCTGTCTCTCTAGCTTGTTGCTTCTGCACCTTTTTTATCACAGGGTGATACTACAAATGGGGTTAGTCTCATGGTGTGCTGAAATTGTGCCGTTTGACTTAGTAATTTAGTTAAACTATCCACAATTGTCCATTTCACGTATGCAATGCAAAAAATATTTACTGTTCCATGATTTCTCTCATGTTTTCCCCGGTAGAAAAACTTCCTCCTCCCTCCTAGGTTTACCGCTTGGGGGTGTAAGAATTAAACTTGACAGAAGACAAATTTACAAGAGGAAAAGACAGATTTTTATTCTTGTAGGCTGCTCCCGGAAAAACGTGACCCCGGGAAGTGGTTAGAACTGGGGGCTTATGTACCATCTTAATAAAGGAAAGGACACTTGCGGGGAAACAAGTGACTTGTAGGAAAGATGGATGGAGACCATGTGGGAGAAATGATGGCCTTGTGAGCGTGTCTCTTTGATGGCGGGCTTCTCCTCTGGAGAGGTAAGAGTCAGCCTCCCTTGGTGGAAGAAACTCGGTGCCAAGGTTGGGGATTGACGACACCTGCGTTGCTCCTGGAGGCTCTGCTTTCAGGCAGCTGAGGGAGTTCAGGAAAAAAGCCTCTTCTTAAATGCCTTCAGCACAAAACCGTTTTTATGCCACAGTGACACGTTCTGGACGCTTCAGTAGTGACCTGACATAAAGACAGCGTTCCAGGCAATAAGGGTCAGGGGACAGCAAGGTCACATGTGATTGATGGGACCCCTTTCTTCTGAGCAGGGGTGAATTGGTAGAGTGGGAAACTATCCTGGGAACAGAAATCCAGTGTCTCTGTGGATGCTGATTGGCTTTGTGGCCCTCAGCAAGTCACTTCAGTTCCCTAGGTCTCAGTTTACCTGATTTGAAAAATGATGGCGGTGGAGTCGCGGATCTGTAAATCTCTTCCTACGTTCTTTGCGTTTCATCAAATTTTTCCAGTATGTGATTTTAGGGAATGCTTAGACACATCAGATTGGAAATCAGGGGACCTGCCATTCAGGCCTCAGTTGCCACTGATTGGCAAGAGGTGGGATTTATTGGGTCTGTGCTTGTGGGTGGGGCCAGTGCTCGTGGGTGGGGCCAATGTTCGAGGGCGGGATGAGTGCTCTGGGCAGGGCCAGTGGGATCTGCCCCCCACTGCCACATCAGCTATGCTGGCCATGTCTAAGCCAGGGCGGCTTGCTCTGTGTGCTTCGCAGTCACATGACTTTTCTGGTCAGTCTAGTTCTCTCCCTGTGCCCGGTTCTGTTTTTATTTTTATTTTATTTTTAAATATTGTATAGGAGTGGAAGAAGTGCTCCCAGGCATGCGACTGGTGCCTGCTGCAGACTTTGGCCAACCCCTTTCTCTGCTCCCCCAGGAGAGAGCTCTGAGACAGCCCTCCTCTGGGAGGAGACTCTGAGGTTATCTCCAGGCAGGGCTGAATCGGGATGCTAATTCTGTGGCAGCGCTTTCTAAGAGCAATCATTAACTACGGCCGATAAGGGCTATCTTACTGACCATGGTCGTATTTTGTCCTCACGAGGACCCGTTTTTCCCAGTGAACAGTTTCGGAACCAAATCCGCAGAAGGTAAAACTTGCCTGAGGTTACAAAGCTAGCTGGGAGCCCAGCCTGACTTACACAGAAGTCTGCTCGTTTTCAAACCTCGGAGGTTTTGTTTGTGTGTTTTTGTTTCTCTAGCACATTGCCTTACCTCTGAAAAAGTTACTTGAAAAATTAGAAAGTAGCTCCTAATTTAGGGTTATAGACTCTCGAGCTGTGAGGTGGTCTAGTCTGAAATCTGAGACCCTGAACGTTTAGTTGTGACTTGGCCAAGCTCACACAGCTAGTTAGTAGCCCCAACTAGTTCTTTGAATCCTAGTTCAGTGCTCCCCCACCCCCCACCCCCATCAGACTTAAGTTGAGTCCGTGAAAGTGTCAGGCCTAACCACCCAGACTTAATCTTCTTAAAGCACCTTTTGTTTCTAAACATTATTGAAAGACAATACCTCAGAGTAGCAATGGCATTGCACATTTTTCTACCACTGGCCTGCTGCGTTTCCCCCCACACAATTGTAATGTGCATTTTGGGTGGTACCCCTACTGTAATAATTAAAACTGCTTATTATTAATTAGCAATGGTGCTGAGTTTTAAAATCTGTTTTATCAGAGGTCATCATTAGTCACCAAACATCAGTATTTAAATTGCAGTTTTCATTCAATCTCCAATTAATGGTAGATTTGCTTACTTTATTCCACATTTTCAGTTACATCTATTGAACAAATAACTTCTTAAAATAAATAAGTAAATCAAGAAAGCCATGGGCAGGGCTGAGGTGAATGGGAGGGAGTGTATGTATACCTTTGTTCTTTTTTAGTAACTTCCTGGATATTGGCACTCACCTAACCTGTTCACATTTGAAAAGGTTGTTACTGAAGAATCCTGGAGGCGGGGCTTGTCCCAGGAGGAGGAAAGGACAGAGGCTCAGAGGATCTCCAGGAGGAGATGGGGCTCGGGGAGAAGGTCAAGGCCTCGACCACTCTCCGACTATGGCCAGCTGGCTAGCCGAAGTCTGTCAATTCCTGAAGACTCGATTGCTGTGGGTCCCCAGAAGCAGGACACTGTGGACAGTGCCCCCCGGCTAAGCACGGCCTCCATGGACCCTGCAGACCAGAATGCCACCCTGGGCTGCACCAGAGGAGGCCGGAGAAAGCGCCCCATCTCTGTGATAGGTGGGGTCAGCTTCTATGGGAACAGCCAGACGGAAGACATGGAGAATCTTCTGACCCAAGTAAGATCTGCTGTGCTCCCACCAATGCCAGCAGAGCCCTGGGCTTCCTGGCCTTTGTTTTTCCTACAAACTAAACAGGACACAACTTTCCTCTCTTCTCCTCTGACTCCAGGATGATGTCATCTGCTCACTGCTTTTCCTCCTGACTTTGCTTGAATTAACACTAACCACTTGACACTTGGATGCCTTTTATACTAATCTTCTGTCTTTGCTGGTGTCTTGGATAATGTGTGAAATTCGTGGGCTGTTTTTTCTAAATCATCGGAGATTTGAATAAGGGAAAGTCGCAGGGCATATTTCGTGAGTCTCCTGAAAAAGGAAATTCTTGAAAGGGAAAAGTGCCGTCCCGTGTTAAAATGTAAAGATAAGAAGAAACTAAAGAAGAAATCAATTTTTTAGGTGACAAGAAAATCATTTTTTCCAACCATCTTTCTTTTCTTTTTTTTTGTTTTTTGTTTTGGGTTGGAGCTTTGCATCTGGCTTTGACAATAGATTAAAATCTAGTATCATTCCATCAATGTAATGTAGTAATTCACCCAGTACTTATCAGTTACCCAAAGAGCTCTTTGAGGATACAAAGCATTTAAATAAAGATCCTGTTCAGGAGGCATTTCTGCTGTTTGGTGAGACTGTTACCCCAGCCATGGTCAAGGGTTCACAGAACAGCATAGTACGTGCCTCATTTCCTTTTTTAAACCTGCTAGCTGATATCATAAATAACCCGTCAAATTCTCCTGAAAGGGAATGTTGATGTTGGATTTTATGTTGACATTCTGCCTGCAAGAGCCCACCACAATGCCTTTTTTTTTATAGCAAATGCTCAAAACCTCTTGCTTAAATGAATTAAATTGAATTCTTAAGTGGAAGACTGCCACAAACTTTGGTCATGTTAAGATGCTGTATGTGCTAGGAAACAGTTCTGAACTAGAGCAAACTGTACTCCATCTGAAGTGAAAAGCCAGTCTAGGGAAGACCGAGAGCACTTAGAGATGATTCCACGCAGCGGGGTGAGGTCACTGCCTGTGAGCTCCCGTCCAGAATTGGGGGGCAGAGGGGGAATACCAAGAAAACCCGCGGAAAGCACGAACCAGCATGGCCATGAATACAGCGAGGGAGACAGCGGGACGGTGGCTATGAAAACCCAAAGGGCACTAACCAAAGTGCACTGTCAATGTTAGCTTAGGTAAACAAGAATTGTATCCCACAACGTCTTATCTGCATGTGGCTGAGTGAAAGGGGACCGGAGCAGCCGGGTGACGAGTGTCACCCTGGCGGTGGCCTTGGGCGCTGTCTTAGCTTCTTTCGGCGGCTGCTGCTGGGAACACATCTTACCCACGTGACCCCGCTTCTCTGTGAGAAAGCCACCACTTCCTAAACTGCTTTTCCTCCTCTTAGCTGACGCTTTGCTTTTGCTGGGTGCTACCTATTGCTATGCTACTGACAGAGAAGAAGAAATATGAGGCAGCTGCGAGGTGAGAGCCAGTGGGTTGCTACTGATGTTTCTTTAAATGTCAGACTCACTCACTGCAGTTGAGCTCCGGTGGGGCCCGAAGCTCCTGGCACGGTGTGGAGACGCCGCTCCACATCTGTGAGTGGCTGCGAGGTGAGAACGCCGAGCTCCTCGCAGCTGAGCGTGCAGTGAGCTTGCGGGGAGCTTGCAGAAGCTGCCACTTCCGGGCGCCCTCTCACGGCCCCTTCTTTCCTCTTGCAGCCAGCAGCCCGGCCGCCCGTGCCCGCTCACCAGGTGCCGCCCTACAGGGCGGTCTCGGCGCGCTTCCGGCCGCTCACCTTCTCCCAGAGCACCCCCATTGGGCTGGACCGCGTGGGGCGCCGGCGGCAGATGAGAGCATCCAACGGTGAGTGCCTCGGGGCCCCCTGACCCCTTTCGGGGCCCCTCCTTCAGAAACCGAGATACAGTGCTCGCTTTGACGGTTTCCCGGGGGGGGGGGCGACTGTGCCCCCTCCCGCCCGCCCCGCGTCACCGCAGTGACCCTGGGTTGGAGGAGTGTGTTCCTCCCGAGTTCCTGCCGGTTAGAGCCGTCGGACGGAGAGCAGGGTCCCGGGCAGCCCCCGGACCTTTTCCGCGCTCCTTGGGCGTTTGAGATTCGCCGCTGATTGGAACCCCAAGGAAAAGCTAGCTAGTGCTGCAGTTGGTGTGCAGAGGCACGCCCCCACGCGTGGGTCTGAACCAGCGCGCAGTTTGGGCATGTCGCTTACATCCCTAAGTGAGGTGGTCTTCCCCTGCGCTGCCACGGGGACGGGCGCCCTGGCTGCTGACCTTCAGTGGGCCCTTGGTGTGTGGCCACTACCCTGAGGCCCGGTGGAAACAGGCGACCTGCCCGCAGTCACGCCCCCAGGAGGTGGCAGAAGCGGGGTTTGAACCCCCAGTCAAATGGAATTTTGGGCACCAAGGCCCGTTTTAACCACGGAACTGTGCTGTTTAAGGCCATGCCGCCGACCATTCATGGTCATGGCTCCGACTGCTGGTTTGCTGGCTTTGAGAGCACAGCTGCGTGATGAGCCCACGGCAGTGACCTGGGTGGCGGGCGGCCCGGCGCTGGTCCCAGCACTGGCGCCCGCTCATGGTGTGGGCATGTTCTCGGGGGGGCTGGTTGTGATTAAAGACATAAGCAGGGGTGAACGTAGTACTGTTTCAGCAGACTTGGAAGAGACTGAGGGCGTCACTCAGAGAACATTTAAAGTTCAGGGAGTGCGGGGGTGGGGGGGAAAGCCAGGACAGGGTGGAGAAGGGAAAGGGAGCAAGGAGGTGTAGTGCGCGAGGCAGGCGTTCCAAAGACAGAGGATGACAACTGGTGGCCAGAAACGGGGACAAAAAAGGTTGCTGATGCATCCTGACACCAAGGTTTCTGGGGCGGAGGTCCTGGGCGGCCATGCAGAGTGGTGGGTGGGTGAGTCGCGAAGACATGACCGCCCTTCGTTACATCGGTGTGGCTTCTAACTCCTGTCACGTGTGTTAGGAGGCATCAGCCAGACTCTTCTACAACCAGGGACAAAAGGCAAAGAGACGTCAGATGGCAGCTCGAGGCCAAGGACACCGGCGAACATCCCAAGCCCAGGGATGGCCTGTTTGTAGGGGACATGCCTGTGGCTCTGCCGCTCACATGCTGCTGAGCAGGCCGGACGCCTTGGAATCGTGACGCCCCCACGCACAGCACCGCCCAGCTTCTCGGGCTCCTTGACCCTTACCAGCCGCTGACCCTCCCCCGTTGCTCCCTTGGGCCCAGCTTTCCTTCTCGTCAGTCACTGTTCTCGTTCAGCTCTTAACTTTGCTGTTTCCTCGCACATTTTCCCACCCTCGTTGGAATGCAGTCCCAGTTCCTGAGGCGAGTTTACAGGTTTTTCTGCAGCCGCGGTCTAGCATCCCGTCTGCCGCTCTCACTTCTCTGGCCTGCGCTTCGGCTCACGTTCCCATCACCCCCTGCAGGCGCTGGCCACCAGTTCCCCAGGTCCCTCTGCCCCTTTCCTCGCCGGGTGTCAGCACTCATGCCCCGCATACCCTTGGTGCCAAAGCAAATGCACTGTCCTTCTCCTGCAGAGCAGTTCAGCCACACATAGGTCTTACCTGTTCTCTCCGGCCTGGTCATCAGCTTCCAGTGACGTTTTCTGAGAAAGTCACCCAAAAGGTGCACATAGCTGCCCGCACCAGGTGCGCCTCACACGGTGACTGGTGATTGCACGGGGGCTGAGCAATGCGGGATCCGGTCCCGGCCCACTGCTGCATTGCAGTGTGACCTGACCGACTGCTTCAGAGCCATTGTCACAGCACAATTAGGAACACCATGTGACAGCACGAAACAGGCCCGGTGTGATTTCAAAGTGAGAAAAAAACAGGAAATAAAATCATATGCATGTTATATTAGTTTGCTAGGATGGCGGTAGCAGAGCACCACCAACTGAATTGGTTAAACAGCAGAAATGTCTCATGTCCGTTCTGGAGGCTGGAAGTCCAGTCGGGGTGTCGGCAGGGTTAGCTCCTTCTGGGAGCGGTGTGGGAGGCATCTGCCGGCCTCGACGCAAAGCCGAAAATGTGGTGAGGGTGGTGGGAATGCATGTGATTTCTCCCCCAACCTTCTGCACACATCAGTAGCTTATTTCTGTGCTTTTTATAACTGTGTTTTGTTTTGTTTTGTTTTGATTTCAGTGTCCTTTTGTTGAGAGGCAGCAACTAATCAAATAGTGTAAGCAAAAAGAGAATTTGTTGGAAGGGTGTCAGGTGTTCCCAGAGTTGATAGAACAGCTGGGGAACCAGTCTAGGACATGGATGGCAGTCAGGGTTGCCTCTGGCAACCAAGGGACCATAGGTAAGGAGCCAAGGGAGGCAGATGGCAGGAAGACAGGCCACAGTGCCACCCCTGGGAATGAGTGAAGGTCAACCAGTCCTCTGTCCTTCTGTCACTCAGTTAAGGGTCAAAGTCCCAGGATAGGGGATTCACCTCTCAAAGCATGTCCACCCGCGGGTGGCACGGGAATAGGGGGAAGGACGGGTGATTCCAGGGACCCCGTGCATTCTGCCTTAGGAGGCGGGCACGTGCGGTCCCGGTCCACTGAGGCGGAGCACAGCGGGGTGGAGGTCGTTCCTCCAGAGGAAACCCCGGGGGTGTTGGAAATAGAAGTAGATTCTGGACAGGTCCTCCACGTGTTCACACCTGCGTCCAGTGACTACTGGGTGCGCACGCCGTGCCCGGTGACAGCAGTGAGCAAAGCGACGTCCCGTAGCCCTTCCATTCCAGTGAGCGGGTAGTAAGCTAACCAGTCACGGTACAGCGTGGCAGGCAGCACTGTAAAGAGAAGCAAGGCGTGGGGGAGAGCGTGCATTTTCGAAAGAACAGTGTCCTAACAGGACGCGCCTATTCCGTGCGGGATTCAGAACCCTCTCGGTCCTCTCAGGGGAGACAAATGCCGAGGCTTATCTGTTTCCGCACACGTCACCAAGTCTGGTCCCCGAGTAACATCCACCCTTCTCCGCCTCCTTGGCTGTGCCTTTGCAGTTTTCGTACCCACGGGTAAATTTAAGCAACACACCCTTATCGTAAGGGACAGAGGACATAGAGGATAAATAAATAGTATGCAGACCAGCTTGGGACCACGGAGGGAGGTTTCTCCCTCCTGCCTCTGGTCGCAAGGCCAGGCGGTCCAGTTTTTACTTTGCCCATCGAGTCCCTGTTGCGTGCTCCCTGGCCACCACCCGGCCCTGTACCTAGCCGTGTTCTTTGCCAGCCGCTCTGGTCCAGACCTCTACTGGGCAGGTTTCTGAGCTGCTGGCAGGCCTGCTTGTGGTCTCTTTCATTCCCCTCTGGTAGTTCATCAAAGATCAGTCCCTCTGCCAAATGGGTGTGGGGCACCCACTGTGAGCAGGCGCTATTCGTGCCCTTTGGAATCCAGCAGGGAATAAAACGTCACAAGAACAGGACATTCTGACATTTAAACAGATTCATTAAGTCAGTCAATAACAGGATTATCTTGGGCACTAATGGCTTCTCTGGGGGAGATGAATGTAGGTAATGTGGGGAGCAGTAGTGACAGCAGGCGACCTAGTATCTCTAAGGAGGTGACATGGGCATGGAGATGTGAAAGATGAGCAGGAGGCAAAGGTCTGAGGGTGGAGCGGTCCCAGTGCCCCAAACATCGGTGACATTCCCTGCGGTGGCGGGAGCCTGGTGTATCTGAGGGTCAGCGAGAAGGTGGGGCTCAGGAGACAAGGCAGGTGTGGGGGGAGGGCACTGCAGTCAGAGGTCAGTGAGGGCCAGACGGAGGGCGCTGCAGGCCCTGAACAGGGGCTGGGGATCTTCCAAGTGGAACGATAGCCTTTGGCTTCAGTGTTAGGGAGGAACAAGAGTTTGGGGGAGAACAGGCTGGAGAAGCTGACTGAATGGAAGGGTATTGCCGTTGTCTAGTTGAGACACATGATGGTGGCAGTGACCACAGAAGACACCCCTGTCTCCCTGGGGTGTTCGTTTTCCTAGCCCATGCAGAGTCTACCGAGGCCAGCTTTGGATCCAACTCACTGGGGTCAGGGCTGTGAGTTCGGGGCGTGTGCCTCTCTCCTGGGGAAATAAGTTCAGTTTTGACAGAGCTGAGTGTCTGGATGAGAAGAAAATACTCTCCATAGCTTGGTTTTCATCACGCCATTACTCAGTTTCCTGTGAGTCTGTGCTTGTGGACGACATCAGTGAGCCACACCGCACGACACGGGCATGGGCTGTCACCGCACTGCTCTCGCTGGGAGGGTCCCCGGGCAGAGGCGGTATGGTTCACTGGATGAGGTGCCATGACCGTGCATGAGGCCTTCAGCGTGACGCCAGCAGAGGTCTGACAGGTAAGAGAACAAACCCAGGTCTAGAATAAGTGGCTCTTCCAGTGAGGACAAGCCGCCAACCCCTGTATTATGAACAGAGTCCATTGTAATCAGCTTCCCACAGGGAGCCCTCTGGTTCCCTGAATGAACCATGTCATTAACTTCGTTGAAGGGACACCCTGTGGTATTTAGCCCAGGCTTGGCATCCATTCCTGCCACCATGGCCATGTTTTTCTTAACCCACTGAGGGAGCATCAGGATGACTGGGAACAAAGGCTGACATGTACAGAGTGGGGCGTAATGTGCACACAGTTATTAAACCGCCTCTGTTGCAAGAGGGTTCACAGGGGACACAGTTGGGTATTCACATGGGACAGACACTTCCTCGTGTTTTGAGTGTGATCTGATACATATAATTGTACTCCTTCCCCAGATCAGCCCATTGTCCATTCCGTCCTTTCCAAACGCCTCCAGACCACTCGCTCCCAAGCAGGAGTGCACACGAGCTAAGTCCACACCGAGGCCGTCTGTCCTTCTGGTCGGAAAGCACTGCGAAGAGTACTGTTCAGATTTCATTACTGGGGAACTTCCCTTTCCGGGGGCTACAGTTCCCAGGTAAAGGGTAGGAGATTCCCCTTGGGGAAGGCTAGAAGGAAGAGCTGTAGTAGTAGGATCCCTGCCCCCAGGTTACCTGTGTCTGGGGATCACCTTAAAAATGGGCGCTGATTGAGGGCCCTTGATTCACGGTGGTTCATGTCAGACTTCCGCTCACCAGGTTGAGATTTCCCCCTCCCCAGTCAAGGAATACCGTAGTGGGGTGACTTGTGAGAAGTTAAACACAGGCTGAGATCATGTGGGTCAGACCAATTCCGATGACCAAGCTGGTCCTGCTGCCTAACACAGGAAGTGTTCTCCTGTGACAGACGTCCCACCTCCCTGGAGGTCCTGCTCGTGGTTGCACCAGGAGCATCCATCACTAGCTTCTGTCACCCAGAGAGATGAGCAGCATATTGCCTGTAAAAGTTGCTGCCACTTCCATCATCTGCTCTGGGAGGCACAGCCCAAGGGAGGGTGAGGCCAGGACAGAGCAGCTCCAGCCTTTGTGTCTTTTGGACTTTGCCAGGAGCTGGCCCCTTAAGACTGGGTCCAGGTGTACATCCCGTCAGAAGTGCTGGAATGAGCTCCTGTGTTGAATGCAGAAATCTTGGTAGATGCCACCTAAATGGATACCTTTGGTTTGACCTCAGTTATGTTTTGTAAATGTAATGTGTGGGCCTTGGGTGGCTTCTCACACCAGCAAAGCAGCCCTAAAAAGATCATTTGGAGACAAGTGGGGAAATTTTCACGTAGATTGAGGACTCAGCAGAGAAATAATTATTAATTTTGTTAGTTGGGATAATGATGAAGTTATTTTTAAGTCCTTATTTGTTATGGGTACATACTAAAACATTTTTTGTATGAAATGTGAGATTTGCTTTAAAATTACTGCAAAAATTGTTGGGAGATAGTTGGAGAAAAATTGGTAAGGTATTAGCAATTATGGGTCCATTATATAATTTCTTTTCTTTTGCGTTTGAAATTTTCTAAAGTAAAGCTTTCAAAAATAATGAAATTATGTTTCCTCCTCGCTGATCAAGTACTCTCAAACTCTCCCAATCAAGACATGCCCATAACTAAATTATTCCCAAAATGTAGAAATTTGAATAGTAGCAATTTAATTTTTTTTTTTTTTTTTTTTTTTAAAGAAATGAAGACCTACTTCCTTTAGGTGATGTGCTGTGCTGTGACCTTTCCGGCACATGTATTTGTCTCATCTCCTAATAGCCCCCGTGGACTGGGCAGAGAGGTCACGTGGCGCGGTCCTTGGTAATGGTTATCAACTGCATGGGTGTGGCACTGGAATAATAGAATCCAGATCATGAGTCACAGTGGCACTTAAAAAATTGCTTTTTAAAGTTCATGGTTGGCAGGCTGCCAGCCTATGGAAGCTCTTCTGTGTTGCTGGCGAGGGTGTCTGTGCCCTGGGCCTTAGCGAGCTGTCTACCCTGTGATCACTCTCTTGCAGAACTGTCTTTGCTGCCTAGTGTTCTTTTCTTTTATGAAGCTTTTCCCTTCCATCCCAGCCCATCCCGGGCTCCTGGTTTTCCCAGACTTACTGCAGGCCCCCGCCACACCTTCTCCCGCAACTCGTCTCTTTTGACCAGAAGTCGAATTTATCGCTTTTCAAAATTCTTATTCTCAAGCCTTCTCACCCTTGTCTTTCTCCTCTGAGTTCAGATTAGTTTGCTCATGATACAAACTGATGGGTACCTGCATTATTCCTTGGCATTTGCACTTGACTGGAATCTTCATGGGGAACAAGGACAGTACTAACCTGTGACGTTGAAAAGAGGTGATTAGGATAGGCCATTTAAAACTATAGGTATTTGTTACATTTTCAGAAGGCTTTTAGTCAGCCAATAAGTAACCGTATCCTAGTATTTTGTAATAATGCCAGACAGCAGAGGAGAGAGCATGAGATTAGGTTCAGTGACAACTAAATAGGGAAAAGAGAGAAAATGATTTTCTGAGGTGACACAGACAGGATAAGTTTATTAGATTTTTTATGGCTTTTAAAAATATTGCCAAATTACTCAAATTATTGCTTAATTTGGTGTTTAAAACTTAAAATTTTTATTTTTTATGACTGTGATCACTTTCTGCAAGCCAGGAAGGAGAATCACATGAAGCCAGTCTAGCCCTCTAGTGACCTGGCCCAAAATCACTCTGTCTTCCGCAGAATGATGTAATAATGTAAGTAGCTAACAGTGGGGGTTGTAAGACTCTCAGTCATCACCACCTATCTACATGTTTCATTAGGAAACAACCAAAAAAAAAAAAAAAATCCAGCCCTTAACGGCATGTGTTATAGATAAGGGACACTTAATCTACCGAGGACAGAAGGACCCAAAGGATGTGCTGGCCAGCCTATCTGGGAAGCCCATCAGAGCTGGCCAGAGGTTCATGGAGGGAGGAACTGCTTTGAAAACCTATTCTGAGGTGTTAAAAGTTCCTGGGTCTGCTGTCAGTAAGAAAGCAGTATAGAATATTAGACCATACTCAAATTGATCATTGATTTTAACCAGGGTCTGCCTCTTAGAATACAGTTAGAGAGAGGTGCAGGGACTGTGATGCCTTAGAAGTTTCCAGAATAAATTCCACAGTGGTAAGAAATTCAGCATGATGCAATATTCCTCTTGTAACAAGAACAAATTAAGGACTATTATAAAGAAGTATTTAATTCTAAAAAGGGTGTTGGCTACAGTGTTGATTGCTGAAAAACTCCCTGTTTCCCCTTCAGTTAACACTGCTGTTCTTGCACGGTGCCTATCACCCACCCCAGACGCTGAAGGCTGGGGTACTTCCTGGGTGGCACAGTTAACAGCTTTTAGGGTGGACCCATTGGCCCTTACAGTCTGGCCACAATTTTGATAAACGTCTGCATACTGCCACTAGGCAGTGGCTTCTGCTCAGTGCCTTAAGTTTGGCCAGTCTCATCTGTGACCTCTCCACCGTGCTGACCTGGATGCTGGTCCCTGCAGGAGTAGCCCCAGGAGGTTTGGGGTGCTAACAGACTGTGTGCTGGGAAACCCGCAAGAGCACCGGGAACCTGTCTTGCTGAACCAATGATGTGAAAGACCTGAATGGAAATGTGCAGGGTGTGGCAGCCTCTTCCCGGATCTTAAGAGAGCTCTTCTTAAATCCTGGCCTGCACAGTTGCCATTTGTGCTCGGTGGGGCCAAGGCTTTGAGAGGGCAGAAGTGAGATGGCTCCGCCCATGTGTCCTTGCAGTGCTGTGGACTCTGTCCCCGACGCTCCACCCCCACCACGGCAGTCCCTGACGCTCTGCCTCCACCACAGCACTGTCCCTGCAGCTCTGCCCCCACAACAGCGCTGTCCCCGAAGCTGCTGGCCCCCGCAGCGCCACCCCTACCACGGTGCTTCCCCAAAGCTCCGCCCTCACCACCGCCCAGTCCCCACAGCTCCGCCCTCCACAACTGCCGCCGTGCCCGAAGCTCCGCCTCCACCACGGCAGGGAGCCCGTACTTGCCTTCATGTGGTAAATATTTCCTATACAGATTTAAGGTTGGTTTACCTAAAGGAGGAAACAAGTGTCCCAAAACACTATCTTTAAAGCCCAGTAGCTTTAAAGTACCGTTGGGAGTTGTCACTCAGGAATGACATTCTGTCCATGCCTGCAGCTCCCACTTGTCTTTGATTGCATGCTGAACTGTATTTGCTCAGAAATGGAAAAGGTTTCCTCAGACATGTATTTATGTACTTTTCCCCATTTGGGAACTAGCGTGGGCTGTGACGGGAAGTTTATTCACCTTATTAGGAAGTCGACACTCTCATTACCGGGAGATGGTAAGGACATTCGCCTTAGCCAGTGATATTTCAGGAAACGGCCGACGTGCTCTGAAGCCTCCGAGTTGGACCTTTAATACGTTCTCGGTTTATGGGTTACCGCATCTGTACGGCTCCCCTTAACACGTGATGTAGTGTGATCAACTCGGACACGTGACCCCTATTAGAAGTGAGGCACGGCGAATCTCCAGTATTGTGTACAAACGTGGGAGGCCATTGTGACAGTAAAAAAGTGCGGTGTCACCAGCGAGCCTGCACATCAGAACTGGGGAGCCCCGAGACCTCCTCCTGCAGGAAGTGTGGCCTCCCCATGGAGACCTGAAGGGGGTGGGGGGGAATGGGAGTTCGCTTCTGCTTGCAGGTGGGGGAGGGTACGTGCCAGGCTGAGAGAACCGCCCAGGTGAAGGGTGGAAGCAGGAGAGCGCGTTTGAGAAACGCAGGGGAGGGTGGCCTCGCGGAAGCTGACGTCCCCTCCCGGCGGGCTTCTCGGTAAGCGCTGCCCCCGGGTGCGGACCGAGGCGGAGCCCGCAGGGCGCTTGCTGCAGTGGGCGGCTCGCTGGCTTCTGTTCTCTGTACCCTTATCAGAGGTCAAGGGCATGGCCCCAAACCTGTTTATGGCCCTTGTATTTATTACAGTTATGGAACTCAGCCATGTAAATGAATGAAATGGTAACATGGGACAGAAAAAGAGACTCGTGTCTATGAAGACTAAATCGAATACTTTGCAAAGATTCAATAAAGGTGAATTGCTAAAATAATGATCTTTTGTCAGATGAGTCGAGAATTAAGATCTGTAAAAAAAAAAATGGAAAAATCCAGGAATCTGTGCTCAGAATACTTCACAAGTATCTCTAGTTATTATTGAACCTTAAAGAAACCAGAACTGGCTGACAGCATTCTGGGTCTGGCCCCAGGCGAGGAAGAATGGTGAATTCCAGTTAGGTGATAATGTACAAAGACCTCTGGTCCTTCATGATAACAGAGATACATTGCACATTTACATGTTGGAAATTAAAGTGTTTATGGCACAAGTGCATGTATTCATTTTTCTTGAGACTTGGAATTTGAGGCAGACTGACAGCACCTGGTGGGGGGAGCTCTGCTGTAGGTCCCTATGGCTGAAGCAGGGTGGAGGTGAGGATTGAAGGGATGAGAGGTCTGGACAAGAGGTCAGACTGCAGGAGGTAAGAAGCCTGCCCAATCAGGGCCTCCTGTGAAGGGCACTTTGTCCCAGAGGCAACCAGGAGCCATGGAAGGAATTTAAGTAATGGAAGTGATCAGGTTTGCATTTTAGAGACAACACTGGCTAGATGGTGTCCCTCCCTGGAGACAGGGAGTGTTGCTTCACAAAGTAGCAAGAACCTTGAACTGGGAACATGATAATAGTCCTGGAGAAATGAAAACTTGGAGGTCAGGCCAGCTGTCCAGATGTTTTGGGTGCTGATGCCCAGATGCCTGGGTTTTAGGGAGCCTCAAAGAACACACAAAAGGGGAACTCAGACCCGTTCCAAGTATGTTGAGTTGGAGGGGGATGGGACAGCTGGGTGGAGGTGCCCTCACCACACCCCTGATCACAAAGGCCTGACTTATTTTTGAAAGAATTAAGAGTGTTACATATACATCAGGAAGTTCTGTTCCTTAGAGTTAACACCCAATGTTTAGGAAGTGGAGGGACTTAGTCACAAGAGTTTATGCTATGTCAACTTGGATGTTTTTAAAATTAAATGAATTGTAAGAAGTATATATCTTTGCAAAGTCTTGCAACAAGGTTAATAAATATTAAAATGCTTTAAATTTATTTTTCACATGGTCAAAACAGACAGTAGGTTTTTCTCCTTTGCCTTTGTAGTTTTTGTTGCTGGGAACAAATTTACTCACAGATAGTTCAGTTAAAAACAGATCAGAGCATGTTTCTGTTTTTCCTTAGTAGGATCAATAGAATATTGCATTAAGAATTCTTGATAGCTAGACCTAATGAATTACAAAAGTAAGGGGACTCATCGTTTTTCTGACATTGTTCTATTATCCTTATAAAAGTTAATTTCCTTATTAAAGACCTTTGGGTCAAAAAAAGAGTTGCATCCCAGTCCTCTACTGATGAGCTCTGTGATCTTGGGCAAGTTTACTTAACATCAAAGTCTTAGTGTCCTCTTCTGTAATAGGATATATTAATGTTATCTACCCCACAGATGTCTGAGAATGACAAGGTACACAGTAAGTGTGCTGCAAATGTTAGCTGCCATTATTACAGAGAACGAAAGGAAAGTATTAATTACACAGGGGACAAGGACAGTGATGAGCAGTGGGCCATGTGTATGTATAACCAGAGTTCTGAATTACTTGCTTAACTGCATTAACCTTAGACAAGTCACCTATCTAATGAGTACAGCCCTAGGGCACCAGGCATGTATATGGAACAATAATCTGTTACTATTTTATTATTATCTGAGTGTGGGTTAGACACATTTAAAATGCATGCACTCAGATTATTAAGCTGACCAGATGTACCATTTTAAACTGGACAGAAAACAATGGTATTGTTCCATTTCAAATGGTACATATGGGCAGCCTACTGACACCTTGATGTTAGCCCAGGAGGCTAGGCTGACCAGACGTACGATTTGAAACGGGACAATGCTGTGGTTTTCTGTCCTGCTTCAAATGGTACGTCTGGTCAGCTTAGTTATTAGCGGGAAAACAGTCTACTGACTCTTTTCTGTTGATTCTCTTGGCTCAGAATTTCAGGCATTATCTAAGTACTTTTCAAAGTATTACCCAGAGACTCCACTAAATTTTTTGTTAAAAAAAAAAAAAAGAAAAGCAATCATACATTGAGGTGTGTATGTGATGCCTTGAAAAATTTTTAAGCACACCTTAAAACCCTTTTGTCTGAGTTCTTATGTTTGGATTATCTTCTGCATTTGCTTTACAAAAGTTTTCTTAAATAATGAATCAGAGAAACTATACAATCAGGTCTTACATGCTTAGCACTTGTTGAGAGTGATAGCGACAGAGTTCTTGGCGAAGCTGGTTGACGTATTGGTGACATAGAGCTTTGCTTGTCAGGTGTGGACATCCTGGGTCCATTATGTGTCTGGGCTAGTTCTCTTCTTTCCTCCCCATCCTGCTTTTACTCCAGTACCAGGGCGCGCCGGGCATTGGCCACAGTTGTTTGTGAAAATGAGATGATTTGGTTCACTTGGTCTTTAGGCAAGTACTTGCAGTAAAAATGTTCTGCTGTCTGCGAACATTGTGCACACTGAAATCACTCTTCTGACTGGAGACAGTGTGCATTCATTCCACAGTCAGAGGAATTTAGAAATTGTGAAAGGGCTTTGTACACAGAAACAGGTATCGCAGATATGGGTCTTAGTGCCTGAAAATGTAGTTGCCCGTGAATCTCAGAAATTATTTTAGCTCCAATAGCACTTATCTTTTCTGCTATTTCATGCCTCCTCGTTGCCTATACCCAGGATCTCTCAAAGGGAACATGCTGTGCTATCTAGCCCCAGGCTCAGGGAAACACGAAGTATTTAGCATTTTCTTGGAACTGAGAAAACTTTTGGAATTAATGATCTTCTAACAGTGAAAACATTCTCAGTTCTACAACTTGTATTTGTTCAAATCTTCCTAAACTGCTAGAGTCTTCAGATATCATGGGTCTGATACTTAGTTGCAGGAAGTATATTTTAAAAGGAAAAGGAAGAATGTTAAAATAAAGGGGGAAGGAGAGCAGGAGACCTAAACATCTAGTGAAGGACCACTCGTGCTTATGCCCCGTACATCTTCCAGGCCTCACAGACGGGGAGCCTAAGGCCCGAGGAGATGCAGGCATTGCTCCGCGCTCCGCCCAGCAGGGTCGAAGTCATGGGGAGTGGTGCCGGTTGGCCTGATTTGAAAGCCCGATTACCTCCCAGTCCACTCATGATAGCCCAGTGAGGTGCTTTTTTTAAATCACAAAACACAAAGTTATTTCATCTATGTGCAGGAAAGTATGCCTGCTTGGCAGTTTTTAAGACCACACGTTCCTGAAACTAATAACGATATATTTAATAATTATATCTTAATTTTAAAAAGATCCTTTCTTAATAATTGCCCTGTATTCAAAGAAGGAAAAAAGCGAAAGTCTTCTAGTACCCATTCTGTGATGTCTGAAACATGCTTAGTCCTCAGGATCCGCAGGCAGATAAATAGGTAAATACAGACAACAGGTGGCACGTGGACTCGGCCTGGCAGGGTGCACAACTCACATGTGCTTACAGAGGACAGGAAAAGCAGCACCCTAAAATGAAGGTGGCACCGTATCTTTTAAAGGGCAATTATATATTTGCTTCTGAATCTATCTGAATGTTCTAGCAAGTGCCCAGGAACGGTATGTTTCTGCAGCCATTTTTGGAAGGGTTGGGGCGGGGACGAGAGGGCTCCTTGAGGCCACTGAGAGAACGAATTTCTCGCCATCCTCGTCATTCGTGTGCTCACGTTCACATAACCCCAGGCTGAGAAGCAGCAACTTGGGAGAGGCACTTCTCCATGCTCTGCTTTCAAGTGCACACGGGGTGGTCCGCACCGGGCACGCGCTGGTAGCCCGGCTCCACTTCCCGCGTGCAGTGTGTGGGTGGGCCCGCTCCTCCTGCCCTGAGGGCCCTGGCTGCGGGGAGGTGCTTCGGTGGCCCCCACACCTGAGCTGGCAGCACACTGAAACCGTGTACCATTGTCCCTCGTACAGGCTGGAAAATGGTGTATGCTAAGTGCCTTGTTACGTTTTCTTCTCTTTCTCTTGAAAGTAGCGTCACTGTGACTGGCCTGCAGGTTAATAATAATGTTTGTCTTTAATATATCCAGAAGGAAAAGGGATTGCTCTAGATACGCAGCTATTTATGCTAATGAACAGGAGAGCATTGGTCTGAATAACTGCTAACAGATGCAGCCAGTTCCTGTCCAGGGACCCTCATTCCAGCGCCATATCAGCAGAGGGGGACAGCCCGTGAGTGTACCTAGAACCCTCACATTGTAACCCTTGATTCTGGATAGTCATGGCTCGAATGGGAAATTTGGACTGGGGCTGAGTCCAGCCATGGCTAAGGGGTCCCTTGGTCCTTGGCTGATGTGGTGGTGTCCATCCGTGAGCCCATGATCCAAAAGGATCAATAGTGCTGTGCCCAAGAAACCTCTGTCCTCTGGGGCCCCCTGCTCTGATGGCGCATGTCCTGTGGCATTGGTAATGGGGCTGTATCCAAAACTAGTGGGGACGTGAAGTGCCCAGAACCACGCAGGGATGTTTACTGCTTTGGTGAAGTGGCAGCTGGGACCTTTGGTTGATGAGCAGGTGACCAATGCTGGTAATTTTTCTACACAAATTCGTCAAGCGGTCATGTGAGCAAATCCATCGCATATTGTACTTCAAAGAAGATGATACCAGAAACTCGGAGCTAAATGGAACCTTAATGACCACCTAGTCAGATCTCCAGAAACAGTCCTGGAGAGGTGAAGTTGGGTTTGGGGTTCATTACTAACTTGCTTCCCCAACAGTCTTAGGACATCTCTTTTCCATGTTATGTATGTGAGTGTATAGGGGTCTTAGGGCCGCTTTGCCAAAAGTAACTGTGATTTCCGTGTCTACAGAATAAAAACGATCCTAGGTGTTTTCAGTTTTGATTTGGGCCTCCCTGATTTCTAACTATTTGAATATATAATTTGGATTTCTCCATGCTCCTGTGGGTCTGATCGCTTTGCTTTAATTCTTTATGTTGCCAGTGATCAGGTCTGTGGCTCCCAGCGCCGAGCATCTCGCGTAGTGGTACTTAACGCAAGGAGAATGGGGGGAATGCGTGTGTTGCGGGGGTCGGCGTTTACGACTTCTTTCAACTATGCTTAAGGTTTTTTGTTGCAGTTTTCTTATTCTGGTGAATGTAGGGTCAAATCACTAAAATAAAAATAGAAATTGAAGGCTGAAAGTCAAACCTTCTTTTAGTTTATCTTGGAAGGGCTGTTGGGTCCACGTCCTTTGAGAAGGACATCATTTAAATCCGGTTTTTGTTTTGTGTATTTATTTTTTCCCCTTCTTCTTACCTTCATTTGTTTGGGGTGCGTAGTGTCATACGTTTATTTAGTGAACGCCTTCGGTCTGGGGTCCTGAAGTTCCAAGGATCTTCCTTCAGTGCCCCTACCGCATCTCTGGATTTAGAAAATATCTTTGGAGACAGACGCTGTCCTCTATGCCAGTCAAAGTGAACGTTAGCCCAGAGACTGTTAAGATGATACCAAGGAAATGGGCAAGGCAATATTTCTCTTTTTGAAAACTGGCAATTTTAGCCAAAAGAGGAAAAAGGCAAGACAGTGAAAACACTGGATTCATTCGCCTCCTGTTGGAATGTAAGCTCTTGTTAGAAAGGATACCAGCCAGCATTGGTTACCACTCTCCCCTGCTTTGAATCTCAGTGATCCACGCTTCACCCCTTCACATTCTAACGAAAACCAGGTTTGCCCATTCATGCCACCGTCTGCACAAGTTTCTGACATGATGAAAAGTACTCTAGCATTGAAGGTGTTTCCTCAGAGCAAAGAACTTCTGGAATTGCCTAGAAAAATGCTTCTTAAATCTGATTATGCGTTTGAACGCCCTAGTCAGGTATGTCCAACCTTGTGGCCTCCCTGGTTCACACTGGAAGAAGAATGGTCCTGGGCCACACATGAAACACTGAAACTAATGATAGCGGATCAGCTAAAAAAAGGTCCTTGCATAATTGTCTTAATGTTTAAGAAAGTTTATGAATTTGTGTTGGGCCGCACTCAAAGCCGTCCTGGGCTGCGGGTTGGACAAGCTTGCCTTAGATCTTGTTAAAAGGCAGGTTCTAATCCACAGACATGGGTGGGACCTGAGACCCCTCACTCCTGAGCAGCACCCCAGTCACGCCCTTGCTACCAGTCCAGGGACCACACATGTTATTATAAACAGGGAGTTTTGTAGCCAGATACGATTGGGACATTCTTGAGACTGAGAAATTCTGTCTGAAGCAAGGTCGCACAGGGGCCATACTTGGACTCCTTCGAGCCTGTGGTTATTGCTAATGTATCCTGGATTTTCAGGGGGCAGGTGGAGTATGCAGCGGTTTTCAAACTCTTTTTATGGACCGTATTATGCAGCGAGTACTCCACGTGGTAGGTAGGAAACTTTACCTTATGGAGAGTGGCCTGCTCTGAGAACCAATTTTAGGGAGTCTTTTGAACCCATCATTTAATTAAGCACCAGCTTTATTAAGGATAGCTATTCCCGTCAAATGATCTATGACCCACTTTAAAAATTTTACTCTTTTAAGTCAGTTTTAAAAAGTACTTGCAAAGGAAAGATTTTTAAGCCATTTTGGTTTTGTGAGTGTGTGTATGGTTGTGTGTGTGAGTGTGATTGTCTGTGTGTGTGCATGTGTGTTGGATTATTGAAACCTTGAGTTCCCCAAAAAACCTTCTTTAGCCAGATGGATCGAAGGGTGGGACGCACCAAGCCGGTAGAAATAGCCACACATGTTCAACGGTAAGGAAAGCCCACGACGCAACACACGGTCGGCGTGGTTGTCATAAAGGATCGCACGGCCTCGCCTGTTGTCGAGCTGTGAGTTCTGCGGGAACCGGCGCGCTGTTATGAACCTTGGGTTCCCAGAACACCTGCAGCTCGGCTGTATCATTGATTCATCCCTGAAGAGGGGCAGGATTGCCCTCAACACTTAGTGACGTGTTCTCCACAACCCTGTCAGGATCGCCGACCATTCTACAGATGGGAAGCTGAGCTCCCAGGAACTGGGAAACCTTCCCTCCGGCACTTTGGTTGCACGAAGGGCCTTGGGGCCCAGGTGGTCTGACTCACTCGCAGCCCGTCACCATAAACCCTGCGAACACTTCTCAATCCGCTGTTAGTCAACACGTATTGAGGGATGACCACGTGATCGCTGCTTTGCATATGTTACCTCATTGTCCATCAAGTTAAAAAGGCCATGACTTCCTGTCGTGAAGAAATTGAAGGAAGCAATTTGTTCACAGTTGTTGCTCCACAGCATAGAAGGCCTGCTTGCTGTAGTAACTTGGAAAGTGACTGAGCAGTAGAGAGCAAATAAAAAAATCCCCAATGTCCTCTAGAGAGAACTTCTTTAAAAATTTTTACTTATTACAGAGCATGTACTTTATACAGTTAGTAAGGGATATACGTACCACTTTTACGTAGGAGAAAGTACACATATTCTGATATATTTTTTAAACAAAATCTCTTTTAAAGCGACTTCATAAATTTACAGTTGAGGTAATGCAGTATCATAACTCGAATTTTTGTCATGCCGTGCAGTGAAATCGCAGCCCCGTTTTTGAGCTTGGCAGCCTGTCAGTGTTTTCCTCCGGGAAACGGACACCTCTTTAAAAGCTCCCCGAGAGCCTCGCTCGGCTTCGCGATGGCAATGAAAGGCAGCGAGCGCATTCCTCCCCCGTTCGGGGCGGGCTCCTGCCTGCACCTGATAGCGTGTGGGTTCGGCGTGGGCAGGCTTCGCCCTGGTCTAGAGTTTCCTCCGCGGCCGGGAGCTGTCTGCAGCCGCAGCCTGGGGCGCGCTCGGCGGGGAGCGGGGGAGGGGGGCGCGCCGCGCGGTCGGCCCCTCCGCACCCGCCCGCCGCCCGCGTCGCCGCCGCCGGAGCAGTGAATAAGCGTTATCCGGCTTCCGCAGTGAGAGGCCGTCCGCTTCTCGGGGTGCCCCGGCACGCCCCAGCCCGGCTCTGACTGTGGCTGGCGTTCACACAGAAGGATGGTAGCTAGAGGGGAAATAGCAAGATTTTGGAGTCTGGAGAGCCTTCACATGGGTACGTGTGCAGGGAACGCGTTTTTGGGCGGCTGGTTGGACTGTAACTTTCAGGGTCGCTGTGCTTTTGGCTGCTGGTTGTCAGAGGGCCGTGTGTGCGTGTGCGTGTGTGTGCGTGCGCGTGTGTGTGTATGTGTGTATGTGTGTGTGGTGGTGGTGGTGGCACAGCAGTTAGAGGGAGGTGGAAAATCATAAGGACCAGGACGGGACTCTGCTTCCTCAGTTAGGGGTCTGCTTTTCCTTGGACAGGTTTTTGCTCCTATTGCATGAAACACAAGAGTTTATTGTTGGAGGTCTATAAAAATGTTCCCTGCTACTTCGGGGGTGTGTAAGGTTTAAGGAAGATTATGAATTGGTTTTTTAAAAATGCGGTTTACTGTTTTCAACAGTATTGCGCATTATTCAGTAGTTCCATGGTTTCTTATCTCACCTTTCCTGTTCAGTATTTTGGGGAGTATTGTAATTTAGAGTGGTTTCTATTTGGATGTGAAAGGAATGGTACTCTCAGAGAAGTTGCAATCCATGTATATTAAAAGGAAGTCAGAAAAAAATTCTTCATTGAAAGAATTTTAGCTGACTGCTGCATATGGATACAAAGGCTGCTTTAAAACGTCCTGTGTCTGTTTTTGCCTTAAATCAATGCCAGTAATTCACGCTGGAATGAATAAGTATTGTAGCTGACAGCTTGGAGGCAGCCCTGGGGCCCCCAGAGCAGTCCAGCTCGTCGGTTGTGCCTCTTCCTTGTTTTGATGGGTTTTCTGTGCTGCCTGAGAGCAGACAGGGATGTGGTTGTGGCTTCTATATCGGGCAGATTAGAAAAACAAGACCAGCGGGTACTCCATCTCATTGATGGAAAGTTAGAAAAAGGGAACAAGCTTGGGCTCGGATGTCTGCTTTGGGAGCACAGACCCACCGTGTACAAAGTGGGTGTGCCTGTGGCCGCGCTGGTCCCCATGTCCCTGGGGGAGTGCGGGCTGTCCTGCCGGCCCCGAGCCCAAGCCATGGGTGGATCTGTGTTGATGCAGCCTAGTAAGCCAAGCCAGCGGGTGGGGGAGCAGAGGCAGCAGCCGTCAGCGATGAGGCCCCTCCCCCCAGCATTCCTCCGCGCCCAGGCACCCTACCCCCATCCTGCTTCCCACACTTTGCATGGGCCCCGGGGGGCGGGGGGGGGGGCTGCCCCAGCCTCTGGCTCTGCGTGCTGTGATCTCCTTGTAGCTAGGGACACGGGGTCTGCAGTGTGAGTGAGGCTTTGCACCCTCCCTTCCCCTGAACGTCAGGGCCCCATGCTGCGGCCTGCATTCACAGGTGGGGCCTCTCTGACTTGGAAGGCCAGCTCTGTGGGCATCTCTTCCTGCTGTGAATATGGACCAGATCTGTGTGTTCTGGAGACTAAATGTATATGTATTTAAAAACTGGAAATACTTTAATCGATATGCCAGCGTAAAATAGCGAGCTTGCTAAATGGTGGATTCTCTTTTATTTGATGAGCCCTGTGGGGGCAGGGGAGGGACTGTGGGACCCCTGGGGGACAGCCCAGTGGCTCTCAGGCCGGGTTGTAGGGAGGCCCTGTAGGTGTGAGTCCGATGAGGCCAGGACCTCAGCAGAGGCAGATATATAGCAGGGATGGCTTTGGAGCCAGACGGACTTGGGTTTGAATTCCAGCCCTGCCCCTTGGGAGCAGTTGCTTAACCTCTGTCAGCCACAACTCCCTCCTCTATAAACGGGCAGTAATCATCGCAGGATGCTCATGAGGCTTGGATGAGACGATCTATATCAAGCACTCACCAGCAGTGCCTGATCCAGACACACAGAGTGTTTATTCCGGAGGTTTGGTGACACGGGGTGGGTTCTCGCTCAAGGTATGTGCACCCCACCAGCCTGGCAGCTGTTGGAAGCTGGGAGGGGTGATGAGACTCCGTCTGCAGAGCAGGGAGCAGCCCAGTGAGGAGAGAGAGGGGCCCTGGACAATCCACAGGTGACAGCTGGGACGGACAGGGGGAGCTGTGGTCAGAACCAGAAGCCCAAGGAGGAAGAGTGGCAGCTTGCTAAGGAGGAAGGCGAGTCCAGAGGATGAGCCAGAGGGGAAACCCGAGTGGTGGAGGCCGGAGGCCAAGAAACACAAGACCTGACTGCCGGCCTGACCTGGAAACACGGGGAGTGTCCAGGACAGGACTGCTGGCCGGGGGGCTTGCAGGAAAGCGTGGAGGGCAGACCTGGGGTGCTGATGGCCCAGGGCTCGTGGCCCAGTCCCTCTTACCTTTGGGGCCCCAAGCCCCAATTTCATAGGCCAACTCTTACATTTTTCATGATAAAGAGGATAGATGACACAATTCCAGGGCAAGTTTTGGCTTTAACTTCAGAAGAGGGGGAAACTTAGTGACAGGTAGTTTAAAAACGAAATGTATTAAACCATTCTCAGGTGCGGTGTAAGTTGAGCTCAGTCACGGTGTCACTCACTCCCCTCATGCTCTGGGCAGCGGGAGCAGCAGTGACCCGGAGGGAAACACAGACACGAAGCCACACGCTGGAGACACCTGAGTTCAAAAGACCCCTCGACGTTGTAGAAGGTGTTTGGTGAAGAGGTAGCAGGTCCAATCCTAGAACCCTTTTTTGATCTTATTATTTAGAAGATTCAAAAAAACACGATACGGAAGCTGGTTGGAAAGTCTAGATTAGGCAGACAGTGACTTTCCCAACCAGAACATTTTAAATTGTTAGAATATGAGCACGTTTCATTCTTTAATTGCTCTGCGGCTGGCCCACAGCAGGTCAGGGAATGACGGGGATGAGCGTGGACAAAAGGAACCCGTCCCTGTTGTTAATGCAGGGAACACTCAGTGGTACACGGTTGGCTAACGCAGGGGTTCCTAGCCAGTGGGATGAGAGTCCATTGTCCCCAGCGGGTGGCTTGCTGCAGGCACAGGCAACACGACAACACTTACTGGAATGCTTTCACACGTGCAGGTGAAAGTTAAGTGTCACAGTAAACTCCCCGTGATTCCCACACTGAGCCCGGCATCAGGATCCTGGGAGAGCTTTTGACAACACATTTGCAGCAGCCATTCCCGCCCCGCCCCGTCGGGCTCCTGGCCCGTGACCCAGCAATGGGCCGTGTTTCTCTGCACCTGCCGAGTGTGACAGGACGCTGTCAGCCCTGGGCCGTTCAGGAGCCATGGGCGAGAACGACCCTGAAAGTGGGATAGCACGGTTTGAAGGTCACCCGCCGTGGCCACGTCGCGTCCTCCACGTGCATCTCCACGGTGCGGTGACTGGGGCCTGGGCCCCCACGGCGTCGGCCCGGACAGCCGGGCCTTGCGCTGGCGACTCGCGGCCTACGAGCTGCCTCCCTGACTGCTTGGCCATTTCCGGGCCTGAGATGGGGAGCGAGAACGGCTTATCCCACACGTGAGGAAGTCGGAGCCATCGCAGGAGGGTTTCTGAAAGATGTGTTTTGAACTGATGACTCTCAATGTGGGAATTTCCCTGAAGTGGCTCATGACTCAGTGATGGGAAATCCCCACAGAGGAGGTGCAGGCGCTGCTCGCTGGGTACCCAGCGTAGGGGACAGCATCCTCCTTACCTCCTCGCCAGGTGCCTGATGACACAGCCCAGGGTGCTGCTGCTTACCTTCCTTTGAGCTAACAACCCTCCCCCATCCTCCCTGTGGTCGGAGACCGGTGGGACAGCCAGCACTGTCCCCAGTTACAAACGCGAAAGCGAAGGCTCAGAGAGGGCAGCACCACCTCTGACGCGGCCTCACTGAGACCCCGACCACGGTCTTTTGGATCAAAAGCCCTTGGAATGTGCAGCCATCAACCAGCCAGGACAGAGACCTCCTGTGTGTCCGAGAAAAACTCCCGCCAGCACCTGGGCCGTGGCCTGTTCTCAGTGTGCGTCTCACCCCGCTTTCGGCACAACGTTGTCAGGTGTCACACTGTTGGTGACGTTGGACGGTTTCTTGTCATAAAACTTCACCTTCGTGGTCGGTGGTCAAGCCTCGTCACTTCACAAGTGTAAAAATCTGAGTTCGTGCAGAAGAATGTTACTTTTCGCAGGAGCGTGGGAGGTGTTTGTCATTGGCATTTAAACAGTAACAACCACTACTACTACTACTGATATCATTGCTAACTGGATTTGCAACAGTGCCACTAGCTTCCAGGCTGGCCTGTCCCCCCCCGTTGTCCCCAGAGCTGCACCTGAGCCAGGGGCTGGAGATGTGGGCGGGGCGGGTCCTCGGATGGCAGCGGCACCGCGGAGAGCGGATGGGTTCAGGCAGGAAGTAAACACGTTGGGAGGCGAGGGGAGCCGGCATTACATCTCCTCCTGTTATCATGAGACTCTTCATTTCTTCCAATTCTGCTGAAGTACAGTTTAAGGACTCAGTAGCCCTACATCATGCTTAATGCCCCTAAACATAAAGTCACCATTGTCAACGTCAATCTGTAGTGGAAGATTTTGAAGGCTTTGGAGTAAGCGACTCTCCATAAGGCCTGTGACCACAGGCCTGTGGTTTGGGCCGCGGAGGAGTCTGCCCGGAAGTGGAGGCGACTGTGGGCTTTGGAACCCAGTGGGAGACACGATCGCTTCAGTATAGTGTAGTCAGGTCACAGAGGGCCTCGAAGCGCTGCAGGAGACTTTTGTCCTGATGCAACAGATAACTGCCATGCAGTTTCTTGTGAAAACGACGGAACCCCCGCTTAAAGCAGCTCGCCTTGGCTAGAGCATGCAGGGTGGCTGGGACTGGGGTAGGGCTGTGGGGACAGAAGGTGTGAGGAGGTCGCTGGGAGGGAGGGTTTCCCGTAACAGTGGCGGTTGGGAGGAGTCCGTGGGCGTGCGTCCTGCCTCGGACCCAGCACTGGTGCTGCCAGGTTATAGTCATACTTCTGGGAACCTTTGTTTCCCCCATCAGCAATAGGCAGTTCCGTTGAAAAAGATTTACTGGGTGCCTGCTGCACGTCAGGTACTGTGCTGGCATCACCCCCACCGGGGACGCACACGTGAGCACGCTCCAAGCTGGTTCTCTGCTGGCCGCCTGCAGGGCCCTGGCCGGCTGCTGCCTCTCCTGCTGAACCCGTCAGCAAGCGGGGGGCCTGGAGGGCGGTGCCTGGGGGCTGGGGAGCTTTGAGCTGCTCCTTGACTTTGTGGTCAGGTTCAGGAATGTTCCTCTGTGGCAGCTCACTTTCGCCTTCCCCTCTCAGACACAGGCCTCTCCTGAATGAGACGGGCGTGGGAAGGGGTGGGGGCGGTGAGGTGCACGAGGCCGCCAGCACCCTGTGCTCAGAGCGCAGGGCCTTCCTGCCCTTCGCACGGGCCGGCTGGGCTGCATCGTCCTCAGCGCGTGCCAAGTTCATTGGCTGTCCCAATGTCCGGCCTGTCCTAGGCGTGGGCAGACTGCCCGTTAGCCTCCCTGCGCACAGACATGCGGCCAGTGGGTGATGCCTCGCTGAGCAAGTGCTGCCATGGCAGGAAGCCTAAGGGAAGGCCTGGGGAGCAGCTCGGGAGGGGCGGTGACCACGGCTGGGGTGTCACCTAGGCCACGGGAAGGCACACATATAGCGTGAGCCTCGTAGGGACCCGGTGATGGGGCCTCAGGAGAGAATGCTGGAACCGAGGGAGGAGTGGGCACCAGCTTGTGGAGGGCACGCCCCCCATGTGTCCCCACCTGTGCGCCTCGTGTGTTCTCGTCTCCCTCAGTCTTCTCCTGACCCTGTCCGCTTGGGAAGGGGACCCGCAGCACAAAATACAATCACTGCTTATTTTTGCAGCATGTTTTCCCTCCCTGTTGTTGCACAGCTTTTTCTGTAGTTTTTGCTGTTTTGGTGGAAGAATTCTAGACTTTGTGCACAAAGCATGTTGCTTTTAAAAAGTTGTTCACAGCAGGCATGTGGCAGAGGTGATGGGGCAGGAGGAGGCTGTGGGGGCCCCAGTGCTGAGCTCAGGGGCACAGGCTGGGGCTGGCTGCATGCCTGCAGCACCTGAAATGTGGCCCGACCAGGTGGCACAGGCAGTGGGTGTAGAATGCCCATCGGATTTTGAAGACAGCGCAAAAGGAAGAATAAGAAACATCTCACTGAAAAACAAAACAAACAAAAAAAGCTTGCTCCGTTTAGCAAGTAGACCTGGCCCCTAAGAGTAAGTTACTACAAGGTCAGAGTCACAGTCCTTGAGAAAAGCCAGGGCAGAGGGCAGTCTCCCTGCTGCAGTCCCGACCAACCTCCCCC
>PVJL010007989.1:0-37854 GCA_004026885.1 Lyroderma lyra
GGAGAAAGGGGAGGGGGTGGGAGAGGAGGGGGGGAAGCTAAATATAAGGTGATGGAAAGAGAAGTCACATTAGGTGGTGAACTTATTATACATCAAGTTGACAATGCACTGTAGAATTGTATGCCTGAAACCTATGTAATCCTTGCTAACAGATGTCACCCCAATAAGTCTAACAATAAAAATGAATTAAAAAATAAAAGAAATTCAGAGCAGTAGTTGACAAATTATTTCCCATTGTGAATTTTTAAAAGAGCAATGATATGCTTGAATATTTTCCAAGAGATTCAAAGTAGATAAAGCCCTGATTCTGAGAGGATTTGTTATGGTGGTCTTATTTTACCCCTCATTCCTAACTCATGTAGACTCTATATATAGAGAAAGCATGTTGTGTATATGTGTGATATTCTTCATATTTATTAACATACAGTGAGAATATAATAGTGGTTTTCTTTCACTCCCCAACACTTTTCAATTCCACCGCTGTCTGAACTTAGAGATAGTATTGTATCATTACTGTATCATAAGGAACCTTCAATTTATAAAATATTTTATTTACAACTCATTTAAATTTACATGAAATTAAAAAAAATCAGAATATGTCAATAGTGAAAGACTGTTTATACATAAAGATTACACCATAGATTTGTTTTCTCTGTGTGTTCGTAACAAATTACTATTTCACTGAGATGGTAATATTTTTTCTCACTGGAAGGAATTTTGTTGTTTATTTTTTTTAATTCATTTTTATTGTTAGACTTATTGGGGTGACATCTGTTAGCAAGGATTACATAGGTTTCAGGCATACAACTCTACAGTGCATTGTCAACTTGATGTATAATAAGTTCACCACCTAATGTGACTTCTCTTTCCATCACCTTATATTTAGCTTCCCCCCTCCTCTCCCACCCCCTCCGTTTTCTCCCCTCCCTAACCCACTTGTCCCCAAATAAACATTAAACTATTGATTGTGTCCATGGGTTATTTGTTTGTTCATTTCTTTTTTTCTTTGCTTTCAGTTTTATATTCTGTGTATGAGTGAAGTCATACAGTTCTTTGTTTTTTCTCTCTGGCTTATTTCACTAAGCATGATGATCTCCAGGTCCATCCATTTTGTTGCAAATGGCAATATTTCAGCTTTTCTTATAGCTGAGTAATATTCCATTGTGTATATGTACCAAAGATGTTGTTTATTTCTTGTATGTTTTTATTTAGGGTCAAAACATGTATTTAGAATGGAGGAAATGTGTTTTATAATAATTTTTAAAACCTTTTTATTTTGAGATAATTATAAATTCATATAGGTTGTAAGAAATACTACAAGATCCTCTGTACCTTAAAAGTTTAACATGATATCACAATCACGATGTTGGCATTGCAAAAATCTATGGATTTAATTCATGTTTCCTTAGTTTTACTTATACATATGTGTGTGGATGCATGTACATGTATTTGCACATGTGTGCTATACAGTTTTATTCTGTGGACATGCATCATCACCATAATCAAGATACCAAACCCTTTCATTACCAGAGAGATGCTTTGTGTTTTCCTTTAATAGCTGTACCCAAATTTCTCTAGTTCCTATCCTAGGGTAACCATAAGTGTGTTCTGTATCTCAAGAATTCTTTTCTTTCAATGTTCATCATCTTTTTTTCTGCAATTGTTCCATTTGGGTTTTCTTTTTCTGCATGTGTGTACCTGTTTGTATGCTTACATGCATCATTCTCAAACTACCCAGAACAGAACCAGATACACAGAATTTCATATATACCGACTAATTAAAGTTTATTGAAGCATATTTTATTTTTAAAGTGCCCTTAGTTTTTAGACTTTTTATTCTACTCGTTCTTATTCAATAGTATTCAGGAATGGACCCTTGCTTTACAAGTATTTACTTTTTAGACCATATAGAGATAAATTAAAACACTTAAAAAATGATTGACATTTACTTTGATTCTGAAGTATGGCAGTACAGAACACTTCAGATACAAAATATCACATCATAATATAATAGTTGGTTATTGTTTCACATAAGTGTACATTGTAAAATACATTGATAAATTGAATCAGCAAAACAGGCAAAGTGATCATGAAAGTATAAGTGTCATAGCTATGACATTTTAAATAGCCAACTAGTCCACTTATGGTCTTTCTTATGAAGGGATGAAGTACAAAAGGAGTATAACTTAAAATTTTGAAGAGATCTGCACTTGACTAATTTCTTGATGAAACACTAAGTTTATTGTCTTATTAAGAAATTTATTTTCATATACTTCTTGTTACCTAGATTCATTTAAAGATATTTTTAGTTAAATAAAGGAATACAATAAATATTCTAATATATATATCCTTTTAAATGAAAAATCACTTGAAAGTCTTGTAATATAAACTTATCTTAATAGCCAATTAGGTATTAAAATGTTTTTTCTTATCTGAAATCATCATCATTAATGTTAAAAAAACTTTTGAATGAGCTACCATATGTGTGCACCAGTTATATTTCTGATCCAGCTTTTTTTATTCAACCAAGTAACTTTTTTTTTATTCTGGTAGCATAAGACACCAGTGTATTTTATTATTCACTTTGACATAATTTTTGCAAACCTAGAAAAGTTTTATCTGGTTTTCTCACTTTAATCTCCTAACAAACTGTTTAAATGAATACGTATTATGTATATAAGACAATGTGAAAAACATTTCCATATAGGATCGTATGAATCAGTAGAGCACTTGTTAAGAATTTTTTAATTCATTCACTGTGAAAAAAGCCCTGAGAGAGAAAAGAATCAATGGAGATTTACTTCATTTTTAATCTGACCCCTTTTGCGTTGTGTTTTGATTTGCTAGAGAATTTGCCTCATTAAATATGTCCAAAGTAGTTACTAAAGCAAAGTGTGGCAAAACTTGTTCTTCAGAGTATTTGGATAAAAATAAATTTAATTTCAAATCAAAATTGTTACAGAAAGCACTGTGAACAATGTATCTATAACCTAGCATTATTTTATTCTCACCGAGATTTTTACATATATATATATGTAATGTGTGTGTGTGTGTGTGTGTGTGTGTGTGTGTGTGTGTGTGTGTCTTCTGTGATTCATTCTGACTGTTGAAATAAGTTATAAGTTGTAGAGGATATATCATCTAAAATCATAATTGACTTGCTAGTCATTACAGTGAATAAGTATTTCTTAGGAAACAAAACAAACAATTATGTAAGGTCAAAATTTATGGTTGCTTAATCAAATGCAGGGATAGTGGCCATTGATATATAACCATAAATTCTGCAAAAAAAATCAAAGCCTAAACATTTTTATTATAAAAATGTGCAAGGAAGAAACACTATGTATATTCATGTAAAAAATGGCCACGGAATAAAAATAAAAACATGTTATTGAATGTATCAGTCATTATACTTGCTTCAGTAAAAATATAGTCATGTAAATGTAATATCTTATTATAGAAATAAAAACTAATCTATTAAAGTTGATAAGTGTAATTGAGTCACTCTGTGATAGAATACAAAGTACTTAGAGTAGTAACATCAAATTAATTATTCTTTCTAGATCCAAGACAACTAGTCTTGGATGAGAGCTAGCTGTGTATTTAGAACTGTGCTAGGTAACTTGAGATATAAAAAATTATAAAACATAAACTCTGCTCAAGAGATGTTTATTATTTTACTGAGGAGAGAAGAGATTCAGAGAAAACACAAGAGAACCACATAACATTTTCTGTAAAAAATAGCTGCTGTGCTTTGCATGTCTTTAACAGTGCTATATGTATTATAATTTATGTTAATTGCATGCCCTGGATTTGTGCGGTACACAGCCTACCCAGCCATACATGGTCGACCTTATTCAGAGTCTCATTTTCATTTACTTAATTCCCTGAGAATAAGTTGTATAAACAATCAATTTTCCAACAGTTTCCCATTTCATTTAGAAACATCACAGAACTTTAATTTTATTTATAGCCAAATTTGATCTGGCCCCAATCAACCTCTTTTTTTTTTTAATCAACCTCTTTTGCCACATCACTCCTCCTTTATCTATCAGGCCATATGAACTTATCATGGTTTCCTTACCAATCTAAAATATTCACACATCATATATTCAACTCAAGGAAATATGCAAAATAGTCAACAACTATTGTTGCTTTAATAGTAGTGTTTTAGCCTAAGGTTACAAGGAAGGTAATAATGGCAGTCAAACTCAAACAAGGTGCCTCTACACTATCCAAGTTTACCTCATGTACAACAGGCTTTTCAACTTGATAGTATTAAATATTGTCTATGGAAACATACCCCAGTGGACTATACAAGCAAATATCACCTTTATTTTTTATAATGTTATCCAAAAATATTGTTGAATAAAAATAATATTAACAAAAATAAACAAAGAATAATGAGGCTCATCACAGATACATTTAATAATGTGACATTGACTTTTTATAATTTCTAATTTAATTTTTGTAATTAACTTTATTGGGGGTGACATTGTTTAGCAAAAATTACATAGGTTCAAGGTGTATAATACTACAGTGCATTGCATCATGTGTTTTCACCCCAGAGTCTGTTCTGTTTCTGTCACTATATATTTGATTTTCCCTTCCTCTTCTTCCACCCCTCCCTGCTTTCCCTCAGGTAACCACTAAACTATGGTCTGTGTCCATGTGTTTCTGGGTTTTTTTGCTTTCAGTTTTATATTCCACATATGATGAAGTCATGGAAACAACAAAACTGCCTTTTGATAGAAGACTGGATAAAGAAGCTATGGTACAAATATACAATGAAATATTACCCAACTATAAGACAAGAAGGAAAGATAAACTAGTGATCATTTTTATGTCTAAGTTGGCCTGGGTAGGTCATCTTATACAAGGTCACAGTTGCAAGTCTGAATCCCACCCTGGCTGGTTAACTTCGTAGCCTCAAAGCAAGCAGTCCTGCTCATGCCCACACATCTTTTCTCATAAGTTTTGCTAATACTCTTATCTATACCTTTTGTAGAGATAATGTCTGAAATACCTCACAACAACTAGTTCAAACCATACAACAATGTATTAGAATTAGTAACAAATGTAAACATGAGTTTCTTGTAGAAAGTAGGATTAAAACAATTTGCCAATCTCTTCTTGTAATTTGCTTTATTACATGATTTATTAAAGTTTCTTGGTAAAATACACATAACATAAAAGTTATAACTTTCACCATTTTTAGTGTACAATTCAGTGTATTAAGTACATGAACAATGACATGTAATGTTCAGCACTATATATGAACTGGTAAACTGTTTTCTACAAATGCTGCACCGTTTTACATTCTCACCAGCAAATTGCAAAGGTTCATATTTCTTCACAGCTCATCAATACATGCTGTCTCTTTTTAATTACTAGTAATAGCCATTGCCTGGCACTAATTATAGTGAATGTCTTTCTATGTGCTTCCTGGCCATTTGCACATCTTTGTTGAAATGTCAATTCAAGATATTTGCCCATTTTTGAATTAGGTTGACATGTGTTGTTGTTGTTTAATATAACTTTACATATTTGATAACATATATGCGCCACTTTAAGTAACATAAGTCAATATTTTAAAAAAGAAAATCTGAAATTGTTAGGTTATATTGAAAGTTTTCTAATACAATAGTAATGAGGCCAAAAATGTAAGTGTGTTTACATTAGTTTTAAAAGAATCACAACTATGTTTCTCATTATTTTATTCTGATGATTTTGTTATTTTTATTTCTCACTTGATAAATTTATGTGAAGATAGTGTCTTATTACCTTATTTGGAAATTGTCTTATTTGGAAAATCAATCCATATTGGATAATTTGACTTAAATATTTAGAATTAAATTTTCAAAAACTTTGAACTTTTATGTGAGGAATTTGAAAAATTATTTAATCTGTATAGGTCTATAACATTTAATATAAGTGTACATTGTTAGTTACAGTATTTAGCTAGTATACAAAATGTCTCCCAATTTTGGAAATGTGAAGTTTGTAATTTTAGCAGGAAGTACTTACCTCTCCGCAAGGTACTGCACTTGTCCATGTATTCAAAGAAATTTTCTACTATATATATGATTTTGCCTTTATGTCTAATGTATCTTGCCCAGAGAAAAATATTGTCAATAAAATGACATACAATTCCTTTTATTCTATAACATTTCCTTCTATATTCAAGTTAGGTTTCTACATGGACACTTCTGCTGAACATAATTCTGTATTCCTTAGTTCAGACAGTGGCATAATAAAGATTTTAAAAAGTTCAAATCTCAGAACCTGTAAAAGTAAAACCTGAAGTTCTAATTTGAATTATCTTTTTTAAATAAATTTATTCTTATTAGAGTAGTTATTGCTCTAAATTTTTAGTCTTTGAATTGCCTCATAATTCTCCATAATCATTAGTCCTCAAGGATATTTTTTATCTCTTACACAGATTATTCATGCAAACATTGTTATTCTAATTTGATGTTTGTCCTTAAAGATGCAAGTAATGATTTAAGAGCAATGGACAGGAAGAGATGAAAGAGGAGAAAGGGAAAGAATAGGAAAGAGGTGTGAGTGGCAAGGGGTAAGGGGAGAGAAAAGAAAGGAGAGGAAATATAGAACAAAAAATGGAGGACAGAGCAAAGGTAGAGAAGGAGGAAGAGAAAAAATAGCATTAATTTTATTTTAACCTACCTGTCTATTAGGAATACATAGTGACTGATCCCTAGTGAGCAAATGCATAAAAATTTGAAGCCAATTAATTAAAGCAGTCTGACTAGTTGCTACAATTTGTGATAAATAAGGTTTCTAAAGAGCAGCTAATGACTTCAATTGGGTCTCTATTGGAGGATCTAACAAAATATCATCAAACACTAGATACATAATTTATATATGGCACTCAATATATAAAAAAATTTCTGCCTACTCTATACAGGCTGATAAAATGGTGTGAAACTCTTTCTGAAATTTAACTTACAGGATATATCTTGCCATTTCCTCCTTCTCCATCATTATAGCTTTAAGTTCCTTTTTTATTATTCTTGTTCCAGTGCCATACTGATGGCATTGCTGCTAATACTTACATTGGAGTCAGTTATGCCAAAATGAGAATAAACCTCACTGATCCTGTTCACAATAATTCATTCTAAAAAACAAAAACAAAACAAAACAGATCAGGATTTACCAAATGGCAAGGAATATAACTACACATATTAGGTAAGGATGGTCCTTCTCTCAAGAAACTAATAAGCTAATAAAGGAGATTATGAAAGAGCCTAAAAATAATCACAAGTCTTTCCTTAATTTTTTTCAAAGCAACATATGCCTAACTACTTTAAGTTTGCATGCCAACTGCATATGTAAATTAGGAGAAAATGTCCAACATTTCTAAAGACAAAATTATTACCCATTTAGTGTCATATGACATGGTTCATATATTGTAGCATGTATCAGAATTTAATTTATTTTTAAGATGAATAATATTTCACTCTATGTGTATATCCCATTTTATTCATTCAGCTGTTTATGGGCACTTAGGTTTCTACCTTTTGGTAATTGTGAATAATGCTGCTATAAACACTGCTGTGCACATATCTTCTTGAGTCTCTGCTTTTAATTGTTTTGAGTATATGATACCACTAGGTATCATATACTTATTGAGTAACAACTCAATGAGTTTAACATAGAATTATGACTTTTATTGCTTGATCAAGCAGTAATTTTCTGTTAATAGATTTTGAAAAACCACTGAAGATATCCATGGTACCTATATTATTTTACACCACTACAAGCAAAACACGAGACTTTAAATATCTCCACATTCTCATCAACAATTATTTTTTGTTGTTGTTATTTATACTGCCTATCCTAATGGGTGTGAAGTGGCATCCCATGTAAATGATTTGCATTTCCCTTATGACTTGTGACATTGAACATCTTTTCATATGCTAATTATTTGACTTTTGTATAACTTCTTTGGAGATATGTCTATTCAAAATCTTTGGTCATTTTGTTTTACTATTTTCATTTTTATTAATTCATTTTTATTGTTAGACTTATTGGGGTGACATCTGTTAGCAAGGATTACATAGGTTTCAGGCATACAATTCTACAGTGCATTGTCAACTTGATGTATAGTAAGTTCACCACCTAATGTGACTTCTATTTCCATCACTTTATATTCAGCTTCTCCCCTTCCTCTCCCACTCCCTCCCCTTTCTCCCCTCCCTGACACATTCATCTCCAAATAAGCATTAAACTATTAATTGTGTCCATGGGTTATTTGTTCATTTCATTTTTCTTTGCCTTCAGTTTTACATTCTGCATATGAGTGAAGTCATACAGTTCTTTGTTTTTTCTGTCTGGCTTATTTCACTAAGCAGGATGATCTCCAGTCCATCCATATTGTTGCAAATGGCAATATTTCATCTTTTCTTATAGTTGAGTAATATTCCATTTTGTATATGTACCACAGCTTCTTTATCCAGTCATCTGTTACAAAGCACTTTGGTTGTTTCCATGTTTTGGCCACTGTGAACAGCACTGCGATGAACATTGGGGTACATAAGTCTTTGTGGACAAAGGTTTTCAGGTTTTTTGGGTAGATCCCCAGAAGCGGGATTGCTGGGTCAAATGGTAGCTCCATTCCCAATGTTCTGAGAAACCTCCACACTGTCTTTCACAGTGGTTGTACCAGTTTGCATTCCCAGCAGTGTACCCGAGTTCCTTCTTACTAACAACCTCTCCAGCACATGTTTTTCCTTGTCTTGTTGATAATAGCCATTCTAACAGGTGTGAGGTGGTATCTCATTGTGGTTTTGATTTGCATTTTCCTGATAGCTAATGAGGATGAGCATTTTTTCATATGTTTGCTGGCCATTTGTACTTCTTCGTGGGAGAAGTGTCTGTTTAGTTCTTCTGCTCACTTTTTAATTGGGTTTGTTTTTTAGTTGTTAAGTCTTATAAGTTCTTTATATATTTTAGATATTAGACCCTTATCTGATGCGTTATTGGCAAATATTTTCTCCCATTCAGTTGGCTGTCTTTTTGCCTTGTTGATGGTTTTTTTGCTGTGCAGAAGCTTTCAAGTTTGATATAGTCTCATTCATTTACTTTTGATTATACTTCCCTTGTCTTTGAGGACAGGTTCATGAAATCTTCCTTGAGTCCTAGGTCTATAAGGTTAGTACCAATGTCTTCTTCTATACAGTTTATTGTTGCAGGTCTTATATGAAGGTCTTTAATCCATTTTTCTATATGGAGAGGATTCACAGCTCAGGTTCATTCTTTTGCATATGTTTTTCCAGTTTTCCCAGCACCACCTACTAAAGAGGTTGTCTTTTCTCCATTGTATGTTTTTTGCTCCTTTATTGAAAATTATCTGTCCATAAATTTGTGGGTTTATTTCTGGGTTTTCAGTTCTATTCCATTGGTCTATATTTCCATTCTTCTGTCAGTACCAAGCGGTTTTGACTACTGATGCTTTGTAATGTAAACAGAAGTCAGGAAGTGTAATGGCACCAGCCTTATTCTATTTATGTAGTATTGCTTTGAAAATTTAAGGTCTTTTATGGTTCCATATAAATGTAATAATTCTTTTATCTATTTCATGAAAGTATGATTGTGGGATTTGATTGGTATTGCATTAAATCTGTAGATTGCTTTGGGCAGAATGGCCATTTCAACAATGTTAAGACTTCCTATCCATGAATAGGGGATATTTTTCCACCTCTTAAAGTCTGTTCCAATTTCTTTCAAAAGTGTCTTATAGTTCTCTGTGTATAAGCCTGTCACTTTCTTTGTTAAGTTAATTCCCAAGTATTTCATTCTTTTTGTTGTGATAGCCAAAGTAATTGACTTGCTCATTTCTATTTCTTAGCATTCATTGTTTGTATCTGTTGATTTTTGTACATTGATTTTGTATCCTGCAACTTCACTATATCCGTTAAATGTTTCTAAGAGTTTCCTGGTGGAATCTTTGGAATTTTTTATATGAAGGATCACGTCATCCGCAAATAGTGACAGTTTGACCTCTTCTTTCCCAATTTGGATACTTTTGATTCCTTTCTCTTGCCTGATTGTTGTGGCTGGAACTTCCAGTACTATATTAAATAACAGTGATGACAGGGTTCATGCCTGTCTTGTTTCTGATTTTGGGGGAATATGTTTCAGGTTTTCCTTATTCAGTATGATGTTAGCTAAGGATCTGTCATATATGGCCTTTATTATGTTGAGATTCTTTTCCTCTATACCTATTTTATTTAGTGTTTTGCTCATAAATGGATGTTGTACCTTGTCAAAAGCTTTTTCTGCATCAATTGAAATGACCATATGGACTTTATCTTTGATTTTGTTTCTGTGGTGTATCACATTGATTGATTTTCGTATGTTGAACCATCCTTGTGCTCCCGGGATGAATCCCACTTGATCATGATGTATAATCTTTTTGATGCATTGTTGTATTCTATTTGCTAATATTTTGTTCAGGATTTTTGCATCTGTGTTCATCAGAGACATTGGTCTATAGTTTTCTTTTATTGTGTTGCCTTTACCAGATTTTGGTATTAGGGTAATGTTGGCCTCATGGAATGAGTTAGGAAGTAGTGCTTCCTCTTCAAATTTTGGAAGTCTGAGGAGGAAAGGCATTAATTCTTCTTTGAATGCTTGGCATAACTCGTTGGTGAAGCCATCTGGTCCAGGACTTTTGCCTTTAGGGAGATTATGGATAGTCATTTCAATCTCATTGCTATTGATTGGTCTATTTTTATTATCCAGTTCTTCTTGTTTCAATCTTGGTAGGCTATAAGTTTCTAGAAACTTGTCCATTTCTTCTAAGTTGTTAAATTCCATGGCATAGAGTCCTTCATAATATTTTCTTAGAATCCTTTGTATTTTTGTAGTATCAGTGGTAATTCTCCCCTTTCATTTCTAATTTTGGATATTTGTGTCCTTTCCTTTCATCCTTTGATTAGTCTTGCCAGGGGTTTGTCAATTTTGTTGACTATCTTAAAGAACCAGCTCTTCGTTATATAAATTTTTTCTATTGTCCTTCTGTTCTCTAATTGGTTTAGATCTGCTTTAATTTTTATTATTTCTTTCCTTCTGCTGACTTTGGTTTTTGTCTGCTCTTCTTTCTCCAGTTCTTTAAGATGGAATGCTAAGATGTATGCTTGTGATTTCTCTTGTTTCTTAAGATAGTCCTGTAATGATATAAATTTCCCTCTTATTACCACTTTTGCTGATTCAGCATCTGGATATCTATGAGCTCACACTGCTTTCAGAACCCTGGGGTGCATGAGGAAGTGCACGCTCCATAAGTTCAAAGCTGTGGGCCTGGCCTGAGACAGCTGGGTCACCTTTGCAGTAGTCTGGGAATAAGAACTGCAGCCCTGTGTAGGTCTCCAGGGGTCCTAGAGCTGGGGTGTCATCTTTTCAGTTCAGAGTCCTCGCTCAGCCCTTCTACCACTCCAAAGTTCCCAAGACTGGTTCCCAAACTCTTTCCCTAGCATGCAGCTCCAAACCCCAGGTCCCCATGGTCTCTCCCATCCCCCAAACTGCACCACTCAGAATAGTCAGCAGCAATTGTGTCCTGTTGCAGTCTCTACTCAACTTCTCTCTCCCCCACTTGCCCCCTTCTTTCCAACCTTCAGGTGTTTACTTGCGATGTGTGAATTTCTCAACAGCCATTTTGTCACTCAGGGTCCTGTTTCTTTGCTCCTGGGCAGCTGTTCAATTGTGTTTTCTGGGAGAGGCTTTAGGGACCTTCTCTCCAGTCGCCATCTTCCCTTCTTCCTCTTTGGCCATTTTTGACTCAGGGTTTTTGTAGTTATTGTTTCTGTTGTTTAATTATCGTTCCTTAAATATTCTGGATATTAATATCTAATCAGATATATGCTTTTAAAATATATTCTTCTGTCAGTGAGCTGTCTTTTTACTGTCTTGGTAGTGTTTTTTGATACATTTCATTCTACATTTAGGCTTAAAAATGAAGTGATTGCTACCACATACAATTTTTATTTTCCAATTTTATTTAAAATGATCATAAACACGTTAAAGATTCAATATTATAAATTTTGCAAAGTATTAACAATTTAAATTGCAATAATATGTCCTTTTTATTTAAAACTACTTTCTATATGACTATTGAAATTGTAATTGTCACTATAGTTTTTTCAAGTTTGGGGAGAAATGATTTCTGGACACAATAAACAATACATAGCAAAGAATTCACCTTTGACTGTTAGAGTTACCACCTGACTCAGGCATTCTCATTGGGTACAAATGAGACTGTCAAAGAAATTTTATGCTTTACATATAGAAGAAATCACCTACCTACCTGTTACATGCCTCTCTATGTTGAAAGACAACAAGCTGAGGTAATTAAAAGCATGTATCTGGAGGGATACAATTGATTGTGTTCACATCTGAGCTCAGCCCCTAAATGTCTCTGTGTTTAAATTTTCTCATATGTAAAATGGTGAGAAAGTGTAGGACTACCTCATGTTTTAAGAATTACTAACAGTTAAGAATCTTTGAAATACTAGAAAATTTAATTGTGATAAAATATACACCAGTAAGTACCTGATAAATACAAGTGTTAACTAAAGAAATCAATTTCTGATGTCAATTCCATATATCGTTCTTCAAGACTTTATTATTAATGTGTATGACTGAATATTTAATGAGCAATATACATTAATTAATCAACAGCTCTCACTGTGATGGAGAAATATTTAAAGTTCTGTGACCTCATAGATTGAGCCTTTTCTATCAAATATTTCAGAATCACTATGAAATGGATAATTCACTCACCACTAATTCAAGAGATACTTATTAAGAATATAGAAGGTGTTCAAAACACAATTGTCTTTTGCCTCAAGTAACCTTTATGGTCCTTGTGAGAGATAAGCAAGTTCAGTGCATTATGGTGTACAATTAAAGTAAAATAGAGTGTGCTCTGCAAACATACAGTAAAGCATTCAACCCAAATTTTGAAAGACACAGGAAAGGCAACCCAGAGGACGTGACATCTGAGTTGAGATCAGAAGCGTTTGTGGATAGATTGCCTACTGAAAAATTGAAAGAAGTTTCCAGAGAAGGTAATGAAGAGAGAGAATTCCATCCAGAAAAAAATATAGAAATGAAGTTCAGGAGCAAAAGCAATTTGTTATATACACAAAATTGAGAAGACAACATGACTACTATGTCAAGAGGGGAGGGAAGAGGTTGGAGAGAAAGTGCTAAGAAATTTATAGAAACAAAAGCCCTGAAGGGTCCCATAAACTACTTTAATTACTTTAAAGTGCATCTAAATCTTAATGTTAGTGCAGTGACAGAGTCAAATTTTCACTTTGTAAATAAGGATCCCTCTGATTATACTGGGAGGAAAGCATGAAAAGAGACAATATAGGAGGCAGGAAGACGTTTTGCAAAGTTATTGTAGAAACCTACACTAGATGTAAGGATTCGCTGGAGAATAGCAATGCCAAAAGGGAAAGAGTAACGTGAATGATCTAAGGATATAATTTGGAGAGAAATACATTATAGCATTGTGCTGTGTATAATGCACACATATTTTGCCCAAATTTGTTAGTTAAAAATAAGGATGTGCATTGTAAAAGGGTAGCACTAATTTGGTAACCATGTAAATGTATTTAATCCTTTTGTTTATGCTTGTGAGTTAAAGTGTAACTCTAGAAATCAATAACAATATTCATATGCAAAATAATACCCTGGAATATGATAACAGGTATTTTATATAAAATTTTTTTAATTCATTTTTATTGTTAGACTTATTGGGGTGATATCTGTTAGCAAGGATTACATATGTTTCAGGCATACAATTCTACAGTGCATTGTCAACATAATGTATAATAAGTTCACCACCTAATGTGACTTCTCTTTCCATCACCTTATATTTAGCTCCCCCTCTCCTCTCCCACCCCCTCCCCTTTCTCCCCTCCCTAACCCACTCGTCCCCAAATAAACATTAAACTATTGATTGTGTCCATGGGTTATTTGTTTGTTCATTTCTTTTTTCTTTGCTTTCAGTTTTATATATCATGCTTAGTGAAATAAGCCATACAGAAAAAACAAAGAACTGTATGACTTCAATCATATGTGGAATATATAAAAATTTTTATGCATAAAATATTTTTACATAAAATTTCTTGTACCTCATATCTGTTCTTATGTTTTGTAATTATTTGTTACATAAAATTTCTTGTACCATAATATGTTGAAGTCACAATATGTAGTGAACTTATACAAACAATTGACAATGCACTGTACAATTGCACACATAAAACCTATGTAATTCTTGCTAACAGATGTCACCCCAGTAATTCTAACAAAAAAATAAATTTTAAAAATTAATAACTAAAAATAAAAGCTCCCACATGGACAAAAAACATTTTAATACAAAAACAAGTACTTAAATATAAACAAACAAAAAGTTTAATTAAAAAATTAAAGTGAGAGGGCAAGATGGCAACTGGAGAGGAGGTCCCTAAAGCCTCTCCCAGAAAACACAATTGAATGACATCCCAGGAGACAAGAAAGAGCACCCTGATTGACAAAATGGCAGCTGAGAAATCCATGAATCTCAAGTAGACATCAGAAGGTTGGAGAAAAAGGGGAGCAGAAGAGAGGGAAGGGAGCAGAGATGGACTGCAAGAGGACCTGATTACTGCTGACTATTCGGGAGTGGTGAAGTACACAGGAGGAAAGAGACTGAGGAAAAGCCCTGGGGGAGATGGGTTTTGGAGTGGCGTGTGGGGGACAGATTTGGGGAGCTAGCCTCTGGAACTTTTGAGTGGTAGAAGGGCTGAGTGAGAACTCTGAACTGCAGAGATGACACCCCAGCTCTAGTCCCCCTCGGGATCTATACAGGGCTGCAGTTCCTGTTCCTGGCCCACTGCAAAGGCAACCCAGCTGTCTCAGGTCAGGACCACAGCTTTGGATTTATGGTGCGTGCACTTCCTTGTTCACCCCAGGGTTCTGAAAGCAGTGTGAGCCGGTTGATGGCCAGATGCTGAAACAGGGATGGGAATAAAGGCAGATTTGACAGCATTCGCCCAACCCAGGAGAAACAAGTCTCAACCCAGTTGCCCCAGCAAAGGGCAGAAGGCAGAGCCACCCTTGGAGCGCCTTTTGTTGGCCTCTCCCCAGCATACATGTGCATAGCCTCCAAATGCAGCAGGAGATCAGGAATAAAAAGTAAATAACCCCCTCTCTCCCAAAACGTGACCCCCAGTGCCATCTAGTGTCTGCCCTACAGCAAGACAACAGAAAAGTAACAATCTGGACAATGAAAACAAAGTCCTCATGTCAAAGAGGAAGAACCCAGCACACAAAATGAATTCCTTGAAAACTAAAACTCCTCAGCAAAGGAGTTCCCTGATGGTGTAGTGGCTTAAGGCTTTGGCGTTGGTGCTGTCAGTGCTGTGGCCTAGGTTTGATTCACATTCAGGGAGCTACCCACAAACCAAAAAGCAAAAACCCAAAACAAAACAAAACAAAACAAAACTCCTCAGCAAGAACAGGAAATGTATCCAGAAGACAGTTTCCTAGACCTGGAAATATCTGCGCTAAGTGACAGATAATTTAAAGTAGCCATTCTAAAGGTCCTGAGAGAAATAAAATCATATTGGCAGAGCACCATGGCTGAGATGAATAACATAAAAAAGGAGATGAAAACATAAAAGAGGTGCTCCATGAACAAAAATAACAATTTCACAAAGAAAGTCAGAAAATAAGGAATATCGAGATGGAAATGTGAGAAATGAACAATGCAATAAAAGAAGTGCAAAATGAAATAACTGTCTTAGGAGACAGGGCCAACCAGATGAAGGAAAAAATTAGTGATATCGAAGATAAGAACATGGAAACAACTCAGAAACAGGAAGAAAGGGAATACAGAATCAAAAGAATTGAAAGAACTCTGCAAGAAATATCTGACTCCATGAGACAAAACAACATCAGGATAATAAGAATAAAAGGAGGGGCAGAGCACTCTACAGAGAGTATACTCAAACAAATTGTAGATGAGAACTTTCCAAACCTCTGGAAAGATCTGGAACCACAAGTTCAAAAAGAAAACAGGTCCCCTAGTTACCTGGAACCTAACAGATCTTCTCCAAGATACATGGTTCTAAAGATGTCCAAAACTAAAGACAAAGAAACAATTCTCATGGCAGCCAGAGAAAAAGGACTATAAACTTTAGAGGAAAATCCATCAGGCTGGTGTCAGATTTCTCAGCAGAAACTCTGCAAGCAAGGGGGGAGAGGAATTCAATATTCAGAAATTTGAAAGAGAGAAACTTCCAGCCAAGAATAAATTATCCAGCAAAATTATCTTTCAGATATGAAGGTGGAAAAAAGACCTTCTCAGACACAGAGAAGCTGAGGGAATTTGCCAACAGAAAACTGGCACTCCAAGAAACACTGAAGGAGGCTCTTCAACCTGAGACAAAACATCAAGAAAAATGGAACAAAGTCGGGGCAATAAGAAAGAAACAAAAATACACAAATAAACAAACAAACAAAAACAAAGAAATAAATAATTAATGGCCACAGGAAATCCTCACATATTGATTATCACTCTAAATGTTAATGGACTGAACTCACCAATGAAAAGACATAGAGTAGTAGACTGGATTAAAAAACAGAACCCACCCATATGCTCTCTCCAAGAAACAAACCTCAGCCATGAGGACAAACACAGATTCAGAGTGAAAGGATGGGAAAAAATACTTCAAGTGAATGGTAACCAGAGAAAAGCAGGAGTTGCCATACTGATATCTAATGAAATAAACTTCAGGTTAAAAAAGATAGTAAAAGACAAAGATGGACATTACATAATGATAAAAGGCACAATGCAACGACAAGACAAGCTGACACTAATTAATATATATGCTCCCAAACAGTATGCACCAAAATATACAAAGAAACTACTAACAGATTTCAAAGGAGAAACTGATCAATACACAATCATTGGTGGGAGGCTCAAACACCCTGCTAAGAGCCATGGACAGATCATTCAAACAGAAAACAAATAAGGAAATATCAGATCTAAATGACACATTATAGCAACTGGACATAATTGACATTTACAGGACACTTCATCCAGCAAAAAGAGACTATACCTTCTTTTCTAGTGCACATGGAACATTCTCAAAAATACACCACATGCTGGAACACAAAAGTAGCCTCAGCAAATTCAGGAAGATCGAAATCATACCAAGTATGTTCTCAGACCACAAAGCTTTGAAATTGGAGATCAACTATAAAAGGAAAACAGGAAAAACCACATATACATGGAGATGAAACAACAGCTTATTAAAAAAGGACTGGATAAAAGAACAAATAAAAGATGAGATTAAAAGATATATAGAAACTAATGACAATGAAAATACAACATATCAGGATTATAGGGACACAGCAAAAGTGGTAATAAAAGGGAAATTTATATTATTACAGGCCTATCTTAAGAAACAAGAAAAATCACAAGCAAACATCTTAGCATCCCATCTTAAATAACTAGAAAGAGAAGAACAGAAAAAACCCAAAGACAGCAGAAGGAAAGAAATAATTAAAATAAAAGCAGAGCTAAACCAATTATAGAACAGAAGGACAATAGAAAAAAATTAATATTATGAAGAGCTGGTTCTTTGAGAAAGTCAACAAATTTGACAAACCCCTGACTAGACTAATCAAAGGATGAAATGAAAGGACACAAATATCCAAAATTAGAAATGAAAGGGGAGAAATTACCACTGATACCACAGAAATATAAAAAATTATAAGAAAATATTATGAAGGACTTTTATGACACTAAATTTAACAACCTAGAAGAAATGGAATAGTTTCTAGAAATGTATAGTCTACTTAGACTGAACCAAGAAGAACTGGAAAATCTGAATAGACCAATCAATAGCAAAGAGATTGAAATGACTATTCATAATCTCTCTAAAGCAAAAGTCCTGGACCAGATGGTTTCACCAGCGAGTTTTACCAAGCAATCAAAGAAGAATTAATGTTTATCCTCCTCAGACTCTTTCTAAAAATTGAAGAGGAAGCAATACTTCCTAACTCATTCTATGAGGCCAACATTACCCTAATACCAAAGCCTGGTAAAGACAACACAAAAAAAGAAATCTATAGACCAATATCTCTGATGAACACAAATGGAAAAGTTTTAAACAAATACTAGCAAATAGAATACAAAAATACATAAAAAATATCATACATCATGATTAAGTGGGATTCATCCTGGGATCACAAGGATGGTTCAACATATGATAATCAATCAATATGAAACACCACAGAAACAAAATCAAAGATATAGACCATATGGTCATTTCAACTGATGCAGAAAGAGCCTTTGAGAAGATACAACATCAATTTATGATCAAAACACTAAATAAAATAGGTATAGAAATAAAATATCTCAACATAATAAAGGACATGTATGACATGCCTTCAGCTAACATCATACTGAATAGGGAAAAGCTGAAGCCTATTCCCCTAAAATCAGGAACAAGACAAGGATGCCCTCTGTCACCACTGCTATTTAATATAGTACTGGAAGTTCTAACCACAGCAATCAGGCAAGAGAAAGGAATCAAAGGTATCCAAACTGGAAAAGAAGAGGTCAAATTGTCACTATTTGCGGATGACATGATCCCATATATAAAAAATTCCAAAGATTCCATGAAGAAACTATGAGAAACAATAAATGAGTACAGTAAATCAATGTATGAAAATCAAACAGCATTCCTATATACAAACAACTAATCCTCAGAAAAAGAAATGAGGGAGTCAATTCCCTTTGCTATCACAACAAGAAGTATGAAATATCTGGGAATTAACTTAAGAAAGAACACAACAAGCTTATACACGGAAAACTATAAGACACTTTTGAAAGAAATTAGAACAGAGTTTAAGAGGTGGAAAAATATCTCGTGTTCATGGATAGAAAGACTTAACAGTCTTAAAATGACCATTCTGCCCAAAGCAATATACAGATTTAATGCAATACCCATTAAAATCCCACAATCATACTTTCTTAAAATGGATAAAAGAATTAATAGATTTACTTGGAACCATAAAAGAAGTCGGATTGCCAAAACAATACTACATAAAAAGAATAAGGGTGGTGGTATTACATTCCTTGACTTCAATTTATATTATAAAGCATCAATAGTCAAAACAACTTTGTACTGGAAGAAAAGCAGAAATATAGACCAATGGAACAGAATTGAAAACCCAGAAATAAATCCACAAATATATGGACAAATAATTTTTGATAAAGGAGCAAAAAACATACAATGTGGAAAAGATAACCTCTTTATTATGTGGTGCTGGGAAAACTGGAAAAACATATGAAAAGAATGAACCTGAGTTGTGATCTCTCTCCATATAGAAAAATTAACTCAAAATGGATTAAGGACCTTCATATCAAACCTGCAACAGTAAACTGTATAGAAGAAAACATCGGTACTAAACTTATAGACATAGGGATCAAGGAAGACTTCAAGAACCAGATCTCAAAGGCAAGGGAAGTAAAAGCAAAAATAAATGAATGGGACTATATCAAACTAAAAGGCTTCTGGACAGCCAAAGAAACCATCAACAAGGCAAAGAGACCGCCAACTAAATAGGAGAGAATATTTGCATATAACACATCAAACAAAGGTCTAATATCTAAAATATATAAAGAACTAATAAGTCTTAACAGCAACAACAAAAAAACAAACAACCCAATTAAAAAGTGGGCAGAAGAACTAAACAGACACTTCTCCCATGAGAAGATACAAATGGCCAGCAGACATATGAAAATATGCTCATTCTCATTAGCTATCAAGAAAATGAAAATCAAAACCACAATGAGATATCACCTCACACCTGTTAGAGTGGTTATTATCAAAAAGAGAAGGAATAACAAGTGCTGGAGAGGATGTGGAGAAAAAGGAACTTTGATATACTGCTGGTGGTAATGCAAATTGGTACCACCACTGTAAAAGACAGTGTGGAGATTCCTCAGAAAATAGGGAATGGAGTTACCATTTGACCCAGCAATCCCCCTTCTGGGGATCTACCCACAAAACTTGAAAACCTTTGTCGGCAAAGACTTATGTACCCTAATGTTCATCGCAGCCCTGTTCACAGTGGCCAAAACATGGGAACAACCAAAGTTTCCTGTGACAGATGACTGAATAAAGAAGGTGTGGTACATATACACAATGGAATATTACTCAGCTATAAGAAAACATGAAATATTGCCATTTACAACAAAATGGATGGACCTGGAGATCATCATGCTTAGTGAAATAAGCCAGATAGAAAAAATTAACTGCGTGACATCACTTATATGCAGAATAAAAAACTGTAAGCAACTAAGAAAAATGAAAGGAAGAAACAAACAACTCATGGACATTATCAACAGTTTAATAGTATTTGGGGATGAAGAGGATAGGATGGGGAGAAAGGGAAGGGTGGGAGAGGAGGGATGGGATTCTAGATATAGGGTGATGGAAAGAGAAGGCACAATAAGTGGGGAAATTATTATACAACCTGTTGACAATGCACTGTAGAATTGTATGCCTGAATCCTATGTAATTCTTTTTTTTTAATTCATTTTTATTGTTAGACTTATTGGGGTGACATCTGTTAGCAAGGATTACATAGGTTTCAGGCATACAATTCTACAGTGAATTGTCAACTTGATGTATAAGTTCACCACCTAATGTGACTTCTCTTTCCATCACCTCATATTTAGCTTCCCCCCTCCTCTCCCACCCCCTCCCCTTTCTCCCCTCCCTAACCCACTCGTCCCCAAATAAACATTAAACTATTGATTGTGATTCTTGCTAAGAGATGTCACCCCAAAAAGTCTATCAATAAAAATGAATTAAAAAAATTAAAGTGAAAGATTTTTTTCTCAAAAGTTTGGGACAAAACATGGGTCCATGTTATATATGTCTAAGTATAGTAGCATGAAAAATGGAAGAATCAGTGACACTTGCAGGTTTCTGGCTGGAATATAGGATGTGTGATTGTTGAAGAATGGCAAAAAAAAAGCCATGATAAATTCATATGGCCTGAAATATAAAGGAGGAGTGACATGGCAAAAGATTTTGATTGGGGCCAGATCAAATTTAGCTATAAATAAAATTAAGGTTTTGTGATATTATTCTAAATAAAATGGAAAATCATGGGGAGATTTATTTTTTATACAACTTATTTTTAGGGAATTAAGTAAATAAATGTGAAGATCCTTATTAATTTCCAGACCCCCTATGTATGGTGTGGTAGGCTGTGTACAGCAAAAATCCAGGGCATTTAACTCAAATAGATTGTAATACAAATCACACTGTTCAAGACATGCAGAGCACAGCAGCCATCCTTGACAGAGCATGCTATATGGTTCTATACTTTGTTTTCTGTGAATGTCTTATTTTCTCAGTAAAATAATGAACATCCTTTGAGCAGAGTTTATGTTCCATAATTCCTTTTTAAATCTCAAATTACCTAGCACAGTTCTAAATATACAGCTAGCTCTTGTTAAAAACCTGTTGTCTTGGGTCTGAAACCACCACTCAGTTTGAATTTACTACTCTAAGTACTTCATATTCTAGCACAAACTAACTCAATTACACTTACCAACTTTAATAGATTATTTTTTATTTCTATAATAAGACATTACATTTCCATGGCTACATTTTTACTGAAGCAAGTCTAATGAATGATAAGTTTTGTAACGTTTTCCTTTTTTTTTTCACTGGTCATTTATTTCTTGAATATATGTAGTTTTATTTCCTTGAATATTTTTAGAATAAAAAATTTATGGGCTTGATTTGGTTTCATTTAGACTTTATGTTTATATACCAAAGGCCACTATCCCTGCATTTGGTGAAGAAACCACACATTTTGGTATCACATAATTATTTGTTAAGTTTCCTGGGAAATATTTTTTACTGTCATGACAAGCAAGTGAATTATTATTTTAGATGTTATATCCTCTACAACTAATAGTTTTATAATTTATTTCAACACTCAGAATGAATCATAGAATATGTGTGTGTGTATTTGTAAAAAGTGTGTGTCTGTGTATATACATACACACAGATTATACACACACACACACATACACACATACATGTATATACACTGATATACAATTACATTGTAATGATAAATAGTTCATGAAATTTTTACAATCAAGAATAATCTACATCTCCTTTTAGAATTTATTCTCAATAATTAAAAAATCTTCTGATTATAGTTGGGTGGTTTACTGTTATTAAACTTTGTTGTTTATGAGTGAAAGACTACCATACCTGAAATTTTATTTTTGAGTGGGAAAGGACCAGAGGAAGATGAGACTGACACCATTGACTCATTGAGACTAAACAACTTGCAACTCTGCTAACAGGACAAGGAAGAACAGCATGTATTTGTTTACTTGTTTAATACACATACATATATCATTCATCATTTACTGATAAGAACTGGCCTATTGCCAAATTTAGAATGCATTACCAAAGTGTGTAATCTGTTGAATCCACATTATTGTACCATTAACATTACTGTAGCTATCTTATATGATTACTGTATTAAACCAAAATTTCATTAATTCTTCCAGAGCCACTGTCTGACTCTCTACTAGGTACACTGCTATGTGAGATTAGAAGTGACTGAGTGTGTAGAGTATACAAGTAATGGCAAGTTCAATTTACATTATACTTTTGATAGAATGATTGGAATTTACATGTTTATAATAATGATATGAAGAAATGTAAAGTGGGTTTGTACCATAATTTTCAAATGAACATGTAAGTTTTACATAGCCAAACCTTTATAAGCAGCTAAAACCTGTTTCCTGTCTCCAAAGCCCCATATATCCAAACTGCTTACCATAGTCACTGGAACATAAATATCCCAGACACATTATAACCTGTGCACTTTTAGAGAGTGAAGTCACTATTTCTTTGTGCCTTTGTATACTCTATTTCCATTAATGAATGCCACAAATGCACCTAAGCAACCAAAAGCCTGGGAGTCATCGTGAACTCATCTATTTCCTCACCTAACTTTGCTTCTCCTACTAAGTCACAAAATCGGCAGATCTCTTATTTAGTGTGACTGCTATAGCAGAAATGGACACCTGGTCTTTCTGATGTAGTGTTAATCTTCTCCATCTTATTATGAAAATCATTTTTTCTAAAACACAAAATGTATCCTATCATTCCTCTCATTAAAACTATTCAATGACTTTATGTCAATTTCAGAATGAATCCAAACTTCAGAAGAGGTTCTTTTTAATTAAACCCATTTTTCTCTTTGGCCACTTGCTTTCCTCTACCTTACCATATTACCCAAGAAAGTTCCCAACCATATGTAAACACTTGCCTTTTCTATCAAATACATACCACTTTTTCTCTTGCATTTGTGTCTTTACACATATTGTTTCTTCTATCTGAATGCAGTTGTCACGTTTTATTCCCTAGTCCTGGCTAATTTCTAAAAATTCCTCCTAAAAGTGTTTCTTAAGCAGTACCCTTCACTCTTAAAGCTAGATTTAGCAACCCTTCCTAGGTGCTTCATATGTCTATCTTTACAAACTTATCAAACAATATTGTATTTATTCATATGTGTCGCAATGACCAAATAAGCTCCTTTGGGGTAGTCCATGCTTTCTATTAATAATTTTGCAACATCAGTGTCTAAGCAAATGTATCTTCAGATAAATTAATTTTTATTATATTCATATTCCACTGATACTAAATTTTTAAGATAGTTTACTCTAAAACACATGCATACAAAGATAATTATTAAGAGCCATGTGCCTCCACCAGTGCGACCAGTCAAAAAACCCAAGGGGAAACTATCGGGGATTGAGAAAGACACAGACACATAGTAAAAGTTAAAGCAGGGGCCAGGTGGGACGCTGTCCTCTGGTCGAGAGTAAATGACCCAGAACTGGCCCCGCATGTTTATTGTATAGGCAGAGGGTTATGCAGTTTCAAGAAGTGTGCATGGGAAGTAAGCTTAAATTATCTTCTTGGGAACATTCTGTTCACTTTGCAAATGTCAAGGCTCTTTTATCCTAGCAATTCTATCTGATCAGATCAGGTGCTATGCATTGTCCTTGCCCTTGGAAAGAAAGGATTCCCATGAACAGAGCTTTGCTGTCTCCTGTGCTCATCTTTGTCCTTGGCAGGACAGAACTCCCACATCCACCTGGGGCTCAGCAGATAATCAAGGCTCAGCCGCTTTCCACATCTCACTCTTTTTTGTTTTTTAAAAGCAGATGGTCAACAGCTATGTGTGTTTGTTGTTACTGATATTGGATGATTTGTCAGCTCACTGAAAAAATGCAAAAGAAGTTTAGTAGTTATGTAATAAATTCAGCAAAAAACCATGCCATCTGTTTTAAAAAATTGAAAGGATTAAACCCTCTACAATTTTCGCGAACTGCATAGGTGAACAGGGGAACTGGAGAGGAGGTGATGGGGAATGAAGAAATAAACACACGGACTCAGACTTAGATAGAAGAGCCAGGACTGGGTGGTTCTCTGAGATCTGATGGAGACACAGAAACCCCATCTGGCAGCAGCATGTTTATTTTATAGGGTAAGAAAAAGACAGGTAAAAGGCAGGACAGATCTAAGGTGTAAAAGTTGAAAACTGTATCTCAACTAAGAGATGTACATTATGTTTTTGTCCCAGCTCATTACAGCCCTGAATGACTACAGTAAATCAGCATCTTGCCAATTAACCTTAAAGCACAACCTATTCTACTATGTTTTTCTTAAGCATGTGACCATGAATCATATCTCATGTTACTCCCAGAAACCAAGCAGTTTTTGTTCACAATGTCATATTATTCTTTTTCCCCCAAGCCAGAAATCACATCCTGAGAATTGATCTTCTGCACCCAGCTCTGGGCTGCCTTGAAAAACCTTTAAACCATGGATGCCAAGCACACAGATAGCCTTTCTAAAACCTGTTTTCTCAAAGAACCTGGCTTCTGACTTATACGCTCCCTACATTAAATCATTGAGCAAATATTTGGCTAATTTTGCAGGGTTTAGTATTGCATGTCTATTATTTTGTATGGCTTGGATAAGATGATCAAACTGTAGTAAATTTATGCTTATATTATTATCATTCCATACTGCTATTAAATGCATTTTTACCTTTTTCCAGTCCCATTGGGTACTATTACAGGGTACAGGAGTAACACACATACAATTAAATTCTGCATGACATTGTAACTGTTGTCTGAATTTTATACTTTTCAGCTGGTTTCCAATACCAATCATATTTGCTTCCAAAACATTCACTTTGACCTCTAATCTTTCATTTATGTCCTTTTGATCACATAGTACCAAGAATGTATTTTGGGCCAATTGATTAACATATGGAGCAGTTTGAATGCTTTGAGTTAGGGCAGGCACTGAGATTACTGCAGATACAATGATGGTGACCAAGGTAATCATGCCAAATATGATAAGCTCTAAAGTCTTATGAGATCTTGCAAGCTGGTTGTGCAATTCTCTCAGGGCTTGAAGCCCTGCATCTTGATACCATTTTCCAGAAACACTAGTAAGAAGCATAAGGAATGAAGGCTGGTATAACACCAAAATATCTTTTTTTTTTTTGATGTATTGTATTTACTGGAATAGATCATATCCTGAACCTAACACGATAACACCAAAATATCTTGACCTGAATTACTCCTAGTGATGCAATTAGTAAGATTACACTTGGAATATTGTACAAAATAATGAGATCTTAAGATAGTAATATTAATATCTCCCATAACAAAAATAAAAGGGAGCTCAACACAGGCTCACACTCCATAAAGGGGCTGGTACTGCTGCCTGAAGCCAAATCAGGCAAGGTACTAATCGTGAGGTTTACATAATCTAAAGCCTCAGCTAGTCGCCATAAGTCTTTGTATGTTACCTGATTCAGTGTCAGAATGTTCCTTACAAAACCTCTGGGTGACATAGACTCATGTCTAGGATGGGACTTGTCTACTCTATGCTGTCATAAATGGCTAAGTTAATTCCTGAGATGTTATAATGGAAAACAATATTAGTGCAATCATGCCACGATGGAAAAGCCCCTATTTCTATAGATCTAGAGTTAGAACAATAGGGGAACAGGGGTAATGATGAGGAGTCCATTGAAATATATTAGAAAGCCCCATCTTGGTAATAGTCTGTATAAAATTTCCCATGTCCTAGGGGCCCAAAACATTAGCAATTTCAGCGCCCCCGAAGGATGTTATGTTTTCTTGACTCATCTGTAGACAGTCTACTTTGGGAATATTAGACAAACAAATAGGGAATGCAGAGCTGTACCCCATATAGGAGTAATTTAAATGATGAGCGGGGCTGATATGACTGTCAAACTGACCTCCCATCATTTTAGTATGATTTGTAAAAAGTGGCACTGAGCTTCCCTCCCAAGAAGCAAGGTTGACAACTGGTTGTCTGAAAAATAAGTCGAGTAGGACTCTCCAGATATTATACTTACCTGTCAAGCCAAGACAGCCAACATGGCCACAAACATGGTAGAGGGGATGTGAGCAGCACCATGTGTTTCAGTCATTTGTTGTGTTCCATTTGTCAGATTTTTTACCTGTCCCCAGCAGCATATTTTTCATAATATGCACATTATGAGCTTGATTTTGTTAAGCCTGTTCAGCACTACATTTAATCCAGTCTAATTTTCAAAGTAAGTATTTTCCTGGCTGTTAGCAAGTCTTTGCTAACATTTGCTAATAATGAGGTGCTAAAGCGTCAATAGATATAGTTTCAAGCAAGCTAATAATGAAAGGAGGTGTAGGGCCATACATTGAACAGGCCACCCTAAGCTTCTTTAAAGTCTTAAAAGGAAGAGCTTTATGGATATGCAACATGTTCCCTGGAGTTTGAGGATTAGTGTGTTCAATAACTGTATACATATGGAAGCTGGTAACATCTTCACCAGCATTCTTAGCCTGATATAAACATCATTGTAATGGAGATAGAACTGAAGGATGAGGAATTGTTTCTTGTTTCTTTCTTTCTTTTTTTTTTTTTTTTTTTTGTCAATCTTCAGTAGCCCATGTGGAAGAAGAGGACACTAAAGCTAAATTAGCAATACCCTGAGGTAAGGTATCATCATCAGAGTCCTCACCTCCATGTTTTTTTAATTTTTATCTGACTCATGTTCTATGTCTTGTTTATAATCAGAAGTAATGGGCTCATCAGGCAGAATGGCAGCTGGCAGAGGGGGTGGTGGAGCTGAAGGAGGTGAAGACATTAATCCCTCTTACGCTTTCACCATTTGTCTAAAATCCTCAGCCATGCTGCAAGGTGGCAACGTCTTTCTCTCTTTTTCTGGGTCTAAACAATCTTGAATTAAGAACCCCAAAATAAAGGAAGAAATAGCACTTTATCATTGCCTTTGGCAGTATATCAACTTCTTAACTGGTTTCCTACCCTTTCCTGGGTTTCTGAATTTATACTTCCCTCCTCAGGGAACCAAGGACAAGTATCTTGGACAAAAGCTAAAATTCTACAAGCTGTGCCCCTTTTATAGCGCAACTCTAGAGTTAAGCATAGCCTAAATCATTTGAACATATAAAATCCTCTTTTGGGACCCTGAATTTTCCATGTTTTACATCCAGCTAATTATATCTGCACCTTATTTCCCAATATTATGTTACCTTGATGCACATCCTCTTCATCTTGAGTTTGTAGATTTCCCCCTTTCTCACGCCCCACGTTGGGAGCCAATGGCAAATCATAAAACCTAAGAGGCAGTGACTGGATATTGAGAAAGACACAGACACATAGTAAGAGTAAAAGCTGGAGAAAAGTAGGACACTCCTCTGATGGAAAGAAAATGACCCAGAATTGTCTCAGCATGTTTATTATATAGGGTTATATAGAGTTTCAAGAAATCCTGCATAGGAAGTAAGCTTAAAGTATCTTCTCAGGAACACTTTGTTCATTCTGTAAATGTCAAGGCTCTTTTATCCCAGGTGCCTGGCATCATAGCCATAGCTTGCTATCTGTTCAGAGCAGCAACTATGCCTTGTTCTTGCCCTTGGAAAGAAAGGATTTCCATAGGAAGGGTTTGCCTCCACCTGGGGCACAGTGAATGATCAAGGCTCACCCACTCTTCACAGCCATGTAGTAGAGAGAAGGACTGACAACATTATCAGAAAAACCAGTTAGGAATAGTTGCTGCAATAAAACTTTAAACATAGCACTGAGTTTCCTAGCAACAAAAGTAGAAAGGAATAACTTTGTGAAATAAAAGAAAGTTGCAAAATTTATTCTTCCCCTGAAATTACATACTTAACAGTACTTTTACATATAATAGTTAATGAAGACCAGTAAAATAAGTAAGTACCTTTTTATTAAAGGGAATAAACAACAAAATGGGCAATGTTTTCAATGACATACCTAGCTATGGGGAAAATAACTACTTCTGAAATCAGTCTTCAATTTAAAAATTAAAATGAGGACATACTATTAGAATAATTCTATGAAGACATTTTTATGAAAAACAATCTAATCCAGTCAATGCCCATTATGTAATAGTGATTCTAACTTGACACAGAGATAGAACTTAGAATATATAGAATAGTGGAAAGAGATCATTTCCTTTGGAGAAACATGCGTACATACTAATACATACACTTCTGTATAAATAGCATTTGTTTTTATCCAGACTTTCAACAGAACTTAAATAAACAATACATTTTAAATTGAGCTATTCTTTATAAAATGTATTGGGGTATAAAGCAAAATCAATATTTCACTATAGGTATTAGTGAAGTCTGACTTGTGTTCGAGGCAAGGCCAAATTCTTTTAGGTGTTGTTCTAGAATATTTCTAGGGTCAGTATCTCTACTCAATAGAAATCCTAAAGTTCTCTCTCCAAGTACATAAAGTAATGACTAAATAAAAAGCAAATGGTAGTGTTAAGTAAAAAGGGAGTGTTAATTACACACTTTCATCTATCAACAAACACATATCAATTGCTTCCTCCTCATATTTTCTCAAATGCTCGAGGAGAGCAGGCAGTCACTCAAAGGTTAGCTGATTGCCTTTGTTTTACTGAGTTTTCCTCTGCAGGCTCTTTGATCCTGGCAGAGTCTTGGTCTAACAACTCTCTTACATACTACCTTGGGTCTCAATTTTCAGGGCATTACACACATTTCCCTAAGGTGTTTTGAACAAGCTTGTGCTTTGATAAGGCTTTTCTTCTGAAGACAGAGAAGACCCAAATATCCCCTCAAGCTCTGACAACTCCATTCACTCAAACCTCCAAGTATTTATCAAAGTTAGTCCTCTGCATTTGGCCTCCACTTTAGCTCTGATACTGGCCCTCAAAAGTCAACCACGTACAATTACTTCACATCTATTTGTACTCAAAGGCTTAAACAGACAATTTATTTTAGTAGTCAACATGGAACTTTATTGGGAACTCCTAATACCATCTAGGAATGGTTTACTAATGCCTACAAGTAGAAAGAGCAAAAGACAACAGTTAAGAAAATGGTCTTAGTCTCAGTTTGGCTACTAACTCACTTTGTGATGAGGGCAGTTACCCAAGCTTTTTGGGTTTATGGACATCTACACTGAAGAAAATACCTGCTCTAACTACCTTAGATGTTATAACAATCTAATTTTCAAAGAGATTTTTAAAAACTTAGAAAATAATTACTCCTCCATTCTCTTTAACTTGCTGAGCATGTGCTCTATGCTAAGCATTATGCTAGGCATGATATTTTCAGTTAGTGAAAAAATCAGATACTAAATAATTATAAATAGGGTATTATGAAAGAAAAGTATTAGGTGTAAGGAAAGCATAAAACAGAAGACTTAAATTACTATGAAGGCTTAAGGAAGATTTCCCTGAAGACCCAACACCTAAACACAATAATTGAACCTGAGTAGGAATTAATTAGACAAAGAAGTATAGGATAAAGTTGTAGTCAGAGGGCCAACAGCCATAAAGTACATTCAAATACAAAGTGAAATTCAGATATATTTAACTTTTCATAAACACTTAATGTATAATATTTAACAGGATTTACTATTTCTTAGTTTCACCCTTATAGACTCATCTACAAGGTAGCCCAAATGTAGCTTCACAGCATAGTTTTTAGTTAATACGTTGTGAAACAAATTCTGATTTGTTGTGAAGAATTTAATCAATTCAATGGTGTACCATATTTTGGGTTGCCCTGTATAGTTTGGGTTATTTTTCATCACCCAGGTTTTTTGTTTTAAGAAAACAATGATACAGTAGCTCTCACTATATTATATTATATTTATGTACCAATGCCTACATAACAAAAAAGAAAGAAATAACAGGACATAAAATACTTCAGAATAATGTGTTTTTTAGAGTGTATAGTTTCCTAGGATATGTTCTAGTTAAGCACATGTTAAAAACTTTAAATCTATTATATCTTTTTGTAAAAGGTGTGTTTTGAGTTAATTACCACACACCAACAACTGGAAGACTTATTTTATATTGACAAAATGAATAAAATTTAAATAAAATAAAATGAAGGAAGGGGGTTAGGGAGAAAGGACAGTGACACAAATACATGGTGATAGAAAAAGAACTGAATGTGGGTAGTGAACTCAGAGTACAACATGTAGATCATGTATTGTAGAATTGTACACCTAGAACCTGTGTACATTTTTTTATTATTAATGTCACCCAAATAAATTTAACAATGGAATATGTTTCAAATATATTATTAATGCACACCACAGGAATTATCTTTTCATAGCAAATTGAGATACTGGATCATTAATCTGAAGATTTTTGCCTTGCCCCAGACACATGTACTTAAATATCATTTTCCTCTGAACAATTATTACTATATTTTTGAATTCTGAACTCATTAAAATAACTCAACTTGTAAATTACCTTCAGCTAGATCCATATTGAAAGCATTATACAAACTTCGTTCTTTCTAATCCTCCTGAAAATATGCATATATACTGCACAGTTTGCCATGTTTGCTGTTTCATTGCAGTTAATATGTAATATATAACAAAGTATTATTTTAAAATTTATGCTTTTCTCTGATAAAGAAAGCTGCTTCATAAGTAGTTTATTTTATTTAGTTAAGCAGTTCAAATATAATTTTAGTAAAGCTTTTAACAGCTTATTTCAAAAGGCTTCCTAAACAACTTAAGAGTGCCCTGGTATCCTAATAGGCCAGAAAACATGTTTCTTATACTTTATAATTAAACAAATACTAGTAATACCTCAAATTCTACAATCAGTAGTAAAAGTGTACTATGCTACTATTACAGTAATGTGTTACTGACTATTCAAACAAGGAAAGTATTAAAATTCACACACACACACACACACACACACACACACACACACATATATATATATATACATATATATATATATATATATATATATATATATATATATATATATACACACACACATACATACATATATTAAAAACTCAAGTAACAATTCTTTTTATAACACTTCTTACACTCTGTTCCCCAAAAATATCATTTTTAACTTTTAGTTGATCCTTATACTTATTTTATTATTACTAATATACTTGTAGTGTCATCTCTTTTTTTGCTATTAAAATGTCTTAGTCATTATCTATTGACTTCCTGTTATGGGGAAGATGATTTAACTCTCTTATGAATCACACTCCCAGCACATTACTTTGACCAAAATAAAAAATTAAATTTAAAAATTATTCAAAACATAGTAAGAAAAGTATTTTTAAGTCTTTACAAGACAAACATACAGAGTGTAAGGGTGGATAAAGAGACTTTACAACTAAAGTTAAACTTTTTAATGTTTTCATGGATGCTCTTTTATATTGGTTTATTTTTACATAATTATTAACCTTTGCACTTTTGTTACAAAAAAATAAAATCTCAGTGAGAATAAAATAATGCTAGGTTATAGGCACATTGTTCAAAGTGCTTTCTAGTAACAACTTTGATGAGAAATTAAATTTATTTTTGTCCAAATACTCTGAAGAAGTTATTTTGCAACACTTTGCATTAGTAATTCCTTTGAACATATACAGAAAAGCAAATTCTCTAGCACATCAAACTACATTGCAAAAGCACAGAATTTAAAATGAAATAAAATTTCATTGATTCTTTCCCCCTTTAAGATTTTTTTCAGAGAGAATGAATTCCAAAAATTTTAACAAGGGCACTACTGATTTATATGATCCTATATGGCAATGTTTTTCACATTGCCTTATATACATGACACATATTAATTCAAATAGTTCACTAGCACATAAAAGTGAGAAAACAAGGCAAAAAAAACCTTCTAGATGTGCAAAGATTATGTCAAAATCAAGAATAATATACACTGGTGTCTTATGATACCAAAAGCAACTTACTAGCTATAAATAAAAGCTTGATTAGAAATATGAGTGATGCACACATATTGTAGCTCATTCAAAATAATTTTAGCATTAATGGTGATGTTTTTAGATAAGCAAAAGCCATTTTAATAGTTAATTAGCTATTAAGATAAGTTTTTATAAAAAAGCTTACAGGTGATTTTTTAATTAAAATAATAAATATATTAGACTATTCATTGTATACATTTATTTAACTAAAAAAGTTCTTAAACTGAATCTAGGTAACATGAAGTATGTCCATTCCTAAATAAGATTGACTAGGAGTAAGAGGAATAAAAAAATCTGAAATCTAAGGGCACTTTAGAACTAAAATGTGCTTTAATAAACTTTAATTAGTTAGCATATATAAAATACTCTGTGTCTGGAACTCTTCTAGCATCTCTTAGAACTATGAATGCAAGCATACAAGCAGATACACAAATGCAGAAGAAAGAGAGTAATCCACATAAAACAATTGCATAACAAATAATGATCAACATTGAAAAAAACAGAATGTTTGAGATAACGAATTCATGGTTACCCTGGAATGGGGACTAGCGAAAGTTGGGTATGGCTATAAAACAACAACACATGGCATCTCTGTAGTGATAAAGTGCCTTGTATCTTGATTATGATGGTGAAGCATGTACACAGAATAAAACTGTATAGCACACATATGAGTGCACATATGCATGCATCTACCACAGAAGTATAATAAAACTGAAAAAACATGAATTAAGTCAATAAATGTTTTCAATGCCAAGATCATGGTTGTGATATCACACTAAAGTTTTGAGGTACGGAGGATCTTGCATTATTTCTTACAACTCATAAATGCACAAATATGTCAAAATAAAAAGGTTTTAAAAATCATTATAAAATACACATTCTCCATTCTAAATACATCTTTTGACCCTGAATAAAAACATACAAGAAATTAACAACAAAATTACTACCAGGGAGAAAAAGAAATACCATCTCAGTGCAGTAGTAATTTCCCAATAAGACCTACACAAAACACAAAACAACAGTGTAACTACTTTGTCTAAACATTCTTGCACTATTGATATGTTCTTATTTTTTAAATTTTATGTAAATTTAAAGGAATTGTAAAAAACAATATTTTTATAAACTGATGGTTCCTTGTGATAAAGTAATAATAAAATGCTATATTTAAGTTCAGCTGGTGAATCAAAAACGGTTAGGGAGTGAAAAACATCACTATTATATTCTCGCTTTATGTCAATAGATATGAAGAAAATCACACATATATACAATGTGCTTTTTCTTTCTATAGAGTCTTCTTTAGTTAGAAATGAGTAAAATGAGAGCACCATAAAAAATCTCTCAGATTCAGATCTTTATCTACTTTGAATCTGTTGGAAAATATGCAAACATACCATTGCTTTTTTACTAATGCACAATGAGAAATAATGTGTAAACAACTGCTCTCAATTTTCAGTGTGAAGAAGTCGAAGCTGGTAAAAGCAGGGTGATATGCAAGGACACCTGGATATAATGGGTATGATTAGGGTAGATTCCTATTCACATGAAATGACTTTTGGGCAATTCATGTAGATTTGCCTTTAAACTGACACCTGTCTGGTTGTGATAAAGATTGAAATAGGGATTTTAGTACCCTCCTTACACCAATCTTGAAGCTTCACCTTTTTGGCCTCATCTCTAAAGGCCTACTAAAGAGACTGAATGCTTCTACTGTTCTCAGAGTGAATTGCAGGGATTTAGAGACTCCTTTCTCCAGTTACCACTCTTTACCTCTACCAGAAGCTCACTAATAGAAAAGCAGAGATTGGGCAAGTAGGTGGGGTAAGGACAGTTGTGAGGTGGGGAACTGAGAACTCAGGGCATTTGAGAGGTCAGGGGACACAGAATGATGTGGGCCTGGGATTCAAGTGAGGGGTGAGGAAGGGCTGAGGACCTGGAGCAAGCAGGGATTTGAGGCACAGGGCAAGACCAGAGCACCTGGTGACTGTGTGAGGTTAGAATTAAGGCTCACCGACAATCAGTAGGGTCTCAGTGAATTGAGGTCTCATCACAATCACTGCCAATATGTGAATAAACTAGGTAAGGGCTTTCTGATACTTCTCACACACTGAATAAAGAGGTACCTTGGACAGGCTGCTCCATTGAATCTGCCTCTGTTGCCACAGTCAGGACAAGATATTTGCTCCTGATGGAAAACAAATGGCTTCTTGGCCAGGTTCAGTAGTATTTTTTGCATTGGAAAGTGTAGTCATTCCAGGATTGTTCTTCAAGAGTTACCACACTGGAACACTTACAAAATCTAGTGATGGGGTTCTTGCATCAAGCACACTTCTGGGCCACAAAATTTTTGTAGTGATCAACACAGTAAATACTGGTTTTCTATAATGGTGAAAGGCTTCCCAGCCAGATTGTTAGAGCAGGTAACACACAGTGTATTCATCATGCCAGGGTTGATGCTGATAAGTGATTCCACCGGATGTAATGACCTTGTTGCACTTCACAAAATGCTTGGCAAACTTGGCCTTGTTTAAAGTCATGCAGTAGAACATCCTCCACTTTATAAATTGAGCTTCCAGTTTCAATGAGTTGTTTACAGTTGCTGCAGTCGAAGCAGTCTTTGTTCCAGAGGCTTCCCTTGCACTCCACGTTCCAATGTCCTGCAACTAACGACTTGCAGCGGCCCTTGAAATTGAGGGAGTCTTCCAGAATGGTGCACTTCTTGCACAGAATCTTGCTGATTTTGCACACAAACATCTCGCTGTCAAAGGGGTGAAGACACTAGGTACAAGAAAAGCAAGTGTCATGCCAGTAGCTGTTCTTATAGTGCAACTCTTTGGAGTCTGCACTGATGAGCTTGCCACAATATATACAGGTGTTGGACACAATAGTCAAAGTAGCTCAGGTAGCAGTGTTGGCTGTCCTTCAATATCTCTTTTCCTGCAGAAGATTTCTGTAGCAGTGGCAGTCAAACTTTTCAGCCAGATATCAACCTTTTACCTAAAGTGATCTCACACTGAATATGTGAAGAATGGATGTATTCAGCAAGGGCTAAGTAAGATACAGTTGTCAACAATTTTTAATGTGCTGCCTCAAGGTGCTTGGTAGTGCACCTGCTCATGTCCTATTGTTTCCTGAACCCAGACCCAGATGTAGTGGTTTGCTGAAGCAGCTATGGTGGTGCCACATAGGAAACTTTCAAATCTAGGAGCCAACCAGCCTAGATCTTGTCTACAACTAGAGAATCCTGGGCTTGTGCAGGTGTGAGGTCTGCCAATTGTGAGGGAAAGGTCCTCACCTGACCCCACAAAGCTGAACAGAGAGAACACACATTCTATGGGGTTTGGGTTCAGTGGCGCTTGGCCTGACAGACAACTCTGTTCAGTGTTAATGAGGTTGCTGGGGCTCTGGAGGAAGGTAAGCATATTGTCCCCCCAGATGTCTATGGCTTGTGTTTTAGACAGAAATTTGTAGAACACCAAGGAATGCCTCTGAGCTCTCCATACACTTCCAAACAAGAGAGGAGCTCCGGGAATCAGTAGGGGCTGAGGCCAGACTGTTTTTTAACTTAGAATTCCATGAGAACTCCACCTTCATTTGCTTATCCAGGCCTTAAAGTTGATGTGGGCAAGACTCTGGAGATGGCGTGGCTAAAGGACATGACTGTAGTTGCCCAGCGAAGGCTAGGCCTCCAGGAAAGGCTGAAGGTGTGGCCAGGGTTGCACAAAGCAGGGAAACCTTTCCCTCTCTAGCTTCCTCATGGACTGCTGTGCCATTGTTCTGGGGATTTAGAGGGAAAAGCCTGCTGGGTTGCAGCTCTGAAGTTTGCCTAAGGAAGGGAGGGAGGGCAAGATAAAAAATGCCTCAGATCTTTCGTTTTGCTTCTTCAAAGCATGTAGGAGGTATCACAATCTAGGAGGTCTCCAGCAGAGAGGTCCTAGCAGAGCTTCCTGGAGGCATTGCTGCCTCCTACACAGGAATTGTGCCACCAACATTCACGGGCAAACCTGAAACACAGGCTGAGGCAGCAATCCAGGAGACGAGGCTCAAAGAACTGGGACAGCCAGCAAATCTTGACCCTGCTGCTCTAGTCAGCCTAGGTTTTTTGGACTTTCTCTATCCAGGACTTAGAAGGAACATTATTGTAGCAAAGCATGTGTGTGTGTGAGGGTGCGGGTGTCCAGAGGCTCTTTGCATACAGTTGAGCAGGCCATATCTGAAAGACTGAGTTAGGAGCTTGACCTGTGCTAGCCTCAATTTCATTTTTTTAAATTTTATGTAGCTTCATCAAGTCCCAAGCCAAAACTTTTTGCTCACTAATTATTCTGAAGGAGAATAAACTGTACACTCTGACTTCTACAAAGTATTGCAAGTGTATAGAAAGAAGTTTGTCAATGATTCTGCATATCTCTACAGAGATTACCAGAGTGGAAGGGGAGCTCCTCTAACGTGCAGACCCAATGGAAAGATTCAGCAGCAAAACATCTTATTCTTTAAGAGGAAATTCTTGCCTTACAATTTGTAACTCTTGTCACCTTATTTTTTAATATTTCAGAGCAAACATCTAACTGAATACTGCTAAAGTTGGATTAGTTTAACTGCTACTATAGCCTTAACCCATACTTAGTTTTTAAAGTGAAGAATAAAATTTCTACTATGGAAAACATAAGGGAAGATCAATGATTGCTTCTAAGAAGAAAATACTAATACTTTCCCTATTATAAAGACAGAAAATGAAGTATAAAGAAACATCTTTGTTCTAGTAATGGTTTCTTTTCCAGGTGAAAAAATTGGTAATTCATCATTTTTATTATAACTGAAGGGTAAAGGGCTTATGAGTTTCTAAATACACTTGGAATTATATAAAATATTCCAGTATGTTTATGGTCAAATTCTAAATAAATGAAAGAAACTTAATAGACTTGTGTTGCATTGGAGTCTCTATGAATTGTGTGTATTAAAGTTTATGAAAATGCATTTTAAGTCCATTGAAATTTACTTATATTATTTTATTGTAAATTATTGTAATGAATTTTCTTAAAATTGTCCTTTAAAGGAACAAATATTTCAATAGGTAAATACCTTGAGCAGAATAATCACTTGATAAAACTGATTTGGGTCCATTTGGTCTCATAACTTTTTTCTCTTCAGAAAATGCTGAAATAGTTTGAAGAGAACCCAAGTAAAAATATTTTAAACAAATTTCCATGAGACATATTTAGAAAGGAACAGCAGCTAAATATATTTTCTCAAGCTTACTCTGAATTCCTCACACTAAAAACAAAGTAAGGACTCATATTCAAAACAAAACACTCCACTGAGAACAGTGCTGCAATGAACATTGGGGTACATAAGTCTTTGCGGACAAAGGTTTTCAAGTTGTTTGGGTAAAACATGGAAACAACCAAAGGTCG